>PVKS010018947.1:0-39253 GCA_004027875.1 Aplodontia rufa
ATTGTTGTTTATTTTCTTCATCTTTGCCATTCTGACTGGTGTAAGGTGATATCTTAATGTGGTTTTCATTTGCATTTCTCTGATTACTAATGATTTAGAGCACTTTCTCATGTA
Organism: Aplodontia rufa; assembly: GCA_004027875.1. Lineage (NCBI taxonomy): Eukaryota > Metazoa > Chordata > Mammalia > Rodentia > Aplodontiidae > Aplodontia > Aplodontia rufa. The sequence goes on from PVKS010018947.1 coordinate 115, forward strand.
TTCATTGGCTTGATCAATGTCCTCTGGTGAGAAGTCTCTGTTTAGCTCTTTCGCCCATTTATCAATTGGGCTGTTGGTGATTTTGATTTTTACTGAGCACATGGTACCTGAGACTGGACAGATATGCTCAGTAGCAGCCCAATTCTCCCTCTCCTTGGTCCCTTTAGTCCACAGATTTCAGGATTACACATATATTTTTTCCTGTTTTTAATGCCTGCATAAGTACTGTTCAGCATCTCATGGATGCAAAGTATGCCATACAGTATTTATAAACCCTCTTTTCTATCCCCACCCTTTCCTCCTTTTCCTCCCTCCACTACCACTCCCCACCTAACCAGACTTCCCCCAGTTTGTTTGTTAACCCAGGTCAGATGGATCTGTTGTGAAAGCTTGTCCTTCTCTCTCACTTTCCTTGGTTTTACTCTAGCTTCCATATATGAGAGAAACATTCCACCTTTGAGTTTCTGAATTTGGCTAATTTCACGTAGCATGATAGTCTCAATTTCCATCCATTTACCAGCAAAGTCCATGATTTAATTCATTCTAATACCTGGGAAGAACTCCTTTATATATATGCCACAGTTTCTTGATCCATTTATCCAATAATGGACATTTGGTTTAATTACACAATTTTGCTATTGAGAATTGTGCTTCTATAAACATTGAAATAGCTGTGCTGCTATAGTATGCCATATTTTTTATCTTCTAGGAACATAACCAGGAGTGGGATAACTGGGTTATATGTTGACTTCATTCCTATTTTTTCTTTTTTTTTTTTTAAGAGAGGGAAGGACAATGAGAGAAAGAGAAAATCAATATTATTTAATTTTTCAAGTGCCTGTCGTTGCTCCTACACTCAGTTGTGTATGGGGTGCTGGGGTTTGAACACACATCCTCATGCATGCCAGGCAAGTAATATAACCCCTGAGCCAATGCTTCTGCTCCTCCATCCCTAATTTTTTGAAGAATCTCCAAACAATATGCATATATAACAATATGTTGAGAGTGTATACTAAATGATATGAATGCATATATTATGTATAATTCTTTTTTTTTCACATTTTGAATGTTATTTCATTTTCTGTCACTACTGATTTCATTCATAAAGGTCACTTCAATGGATCAGGTGCCAATTCTCAAATTTATTACAAATTTTATTAATTTTAATTCTCCAGCTCATTAATAACTATTTGTGACTCCAAGTTTTTATTTTCTTTCTGTTTTGACATAGTTTTAACTTCTTGAGTTATAAATAAAGTTCAACTATTTTCCTTTTCATTAAAAATATTTATGCTTTTTATTTTCACTGAGTCTTAATGGAATCCCATTTTTCTGATGTGTGTTTATATTTCCTTTGCTTTTATAAACTGCTAATTGCACATTTGGTCTTTTATGATTCTAGTCATTTAGGAGAGTGGTTTTCATTTAGTCAGTCTGTTGTTAGTATTCTAAAAACTTTGATAATTAATTTTAATTTAGATGACATTATTACAGAATGAAATCTTTTGCAATTTCTGGCTTCTAATATTTTATACTTTAATTGCTTCTTCAGAATTCAGTTTTGAATATATAGTACTTGATATGACTTATAATTCTAAATTTTATAAATGTGATAAAGTGAAATCTTTTTTTCTTAACTCTAACTCAAGCACCAGATTCTCTCTTCAACTAAGTGATAAAATATTTTGTATATTCTTCCAGAAATATTTTATAAATTTGTGTACATTTTCATATATGTATATGTGCATATACTTTTTTCTTTTCATATAGAAATGGTACCAATGTATTGCATATTACTTTTTTCACATAAAATAACCTTACAGTATCATATTCCATATCGATAAAAAAAGAATTTCCACTTTTTTGTTATTTTTGTTCATGACTGACTTGGCAATGTGTAGATATATCACAATAGCAGATAATTTTTTTAAATTAATGCTGCATTCTTCCCAAAGTTTTGCAATAATGCTGTACTCATTAGTCACATACTTACATTATTTCTCACATTTATGAGTAGATACATGGGTTAAATTCTTTGAAATAGAATTTCTGGCTAAAGAATATCTATCATTTATAATACTGATGGATATTTTCAATTGCCTTAAATAATTGTTATATTAATTTGTACTGTGCACTGCAGTATATTATGATATTTCTTATTTTTTCAGATATTTTCCAGTAAAAATGATTTTGAGAGCTTTTGTCTAACTACCTGGCAGGTGAAAATTTGTGTATCGCTGACTCTCATCTTGCTTGAGTTTCTTATTGCTATCATATGGATGTGGGATATTCTCTAAAGGTCTATGTAGTAAAGGCTTAGTCTTCAGCTAGTCACCATTGGAATGTGTTGAAAATCTTTAAGTGGGGTCTACTAGGTGCTGTTAGGGCTTCATAGGTGTACCCTCAAAGGGGATTGTGAGGCATTGGTCTCCTTCTGTTTCTCCTTTGCTCCCTAGCCGAAATGAAATGAGCAGCTTGTTCATTATGGACTCCCTAACATGACATGCTGCCTCACCACATGAACAAAAGCAATGAGTCTGCTCAACCATGGAATGGAATCTATGAACTAAGCCTTTCCTCTTTGTCTTTTGATCATCTTAGATATTTTAGCACACGGATAGAAAGCTGATATAACACATTTGTATGATGAGAGGCTAAATATCTTTTCATATATTTTAGAGCTTTAAATATTCTTTTAATGAGCTGTTTACCTTTTCCCAATTTTTATGTCATATGATTAGTCTTTTTTATATTGGTTTGTAGTTATTCCTTATACATCTATAGATAATCTTTATATATTCATTTCATGAGTTGGCTCTATATACTGTTGAAAGTAATTTCTAAGGTATTTTACTGTTATATTTAACTATTGGATCAATTTAATATTTATTGTAATTTGAAAGCAGAAGAGTGAACCCATCTATAGTTTTATACAATGCCACTGTCAGGTTTGCAGTACAGTTTAGTCTGTTATTCATGTGTCTCTGACTGCTTCATAGGTAGCCTCTTTATTTTAAGCTTAATTTTTGAACTTTCTTATACATTCCATTGCTTATTCCATTTATCCAGTAACAAGTACCAGAATATTAATTGCATGCTGTTTTAATTTCTCTTAGGATAAGTTCCTATTGTTGCTGTCTTTTAAAAAAGAATTTCTAACCTTATTTATTAGTTTCTTTCCTACCTGTTTGCTTATTTTTTTTCCATCTTCATGAAACAATACCTACCTGGCATTTCTTTTCTTGGAATTGCCCTAAGTTTATACATTTTTTTATAGGAAAATGGAATCTTCATGCTTTTTCCTCTCAAAGAAATGTATTTTCATCATGAAATTTTCATGCCCCTTACAAGTGCCTTAAAGTTATTTTTATACAAATTTTTCACCATTCCTAATCTTGCCTCTAGATGCTTAGTCTTAGGTTTTATGAATGAGCTTCTTCTTTTGTTATATATTTTCAGTGATTGCTGTACATGTTACAGTGCTAGATCATTTTTTCGCAGTAATAACAGCAGCCAGCACAAATTCCCAGTGCGGGTCCCCACACCCAGTCCTCCACAGAACAACATGAGGACAGGTAAGTCATTAAATCTGTATACACAGCGGATGTATAGAACCCGTGAAGCTCAAATTTTATGCAGCAGTGACTAGCATGTTTGCTCATTCTCCCCTCCATAGTTGGAAAAAGAGGCAGAAATAGAAATGAGAGTGAAGATAGAAATGAACTCGTTATCTGGAATTCAAATACATAATCCCTTGGGGAAAATAGACAAAGTTCTCTAGCCTTAATATGAACAATTATCTCCAGAAGATTGTAAGGTTTTACTACTCTTTGAATAGGAAAAGAATGAGTCCTGGAAGAGGAGACAAGTGTCTCTAACTACTGCCTTACACAGGAGACAATGCCTATGGGGAAGGGAGGCTTTTTTCTTTGATAGTGTATCAATTTGTATTGCTCGGAGGGCCAGGGACATGCAGAAGCACAAAAATGTAGGGAAGTTTGCATTTCAAATTTAAAAAAACAAAAAACCCTTTTATTATTTATCATTTTGTTTAGACATTCTACTCTTTTGTCTTGATTTCTAGTAAGCAATATTTTCCTAGAAAATAGTTGATTTCATTTGTTTTCAAGGTATTTGCATAAATCACTTGTGGCTGTTTTAGTTTTCCCTGTTTCTATGGCATTTCATGCTTTTGTTTTCTTATTTTGAATATTTTTGAATATTTTGAATATTTGAATATTGTTATTTTCTTATCTGATGTGATTAGTTGAGATTTATGTTTTCAAACAAACAAGTACCATATGTTTTTATTTTCACATGGTCCCATTTTCCTGAGTAACTTGCTTCTACTTCTTTGGTAAAAATTTATTCAACTATTATGCTAAATGATTTTTATTTCTATTCTATCTTATGGCTCTTATTCTAATATTCTGGTCTTGGACACATTGTTCTTATACTCATTCATCCACTTATTAACAGAATTTGAGTTGATGAATTTATCTCATAATACTGCTTTAACTTTATTCAATATTAATTTTTATAAACTTGCCATACATTTATTTTTCAATTTAGACATAAATTATTAATATGGAGATGTATCAAGAAGAAAAAAATGCAGCCAATAAACTTATTATTCACATGCACATTTTATTCTTAAATAAAAATAATATAGATATATATGTTGCCCAATGGATTTAGATATTTATGATTTGGAAATTGACATGGAACAAAACAATGAAATGAAAAGTAAATATATCTCTTTTTCTTCATACAAAAACATTCACACAGTGTTTTTACTATTCTTTACTAGAAAGTGTATACCCAATAGCTCATATGTCTTTCTACAGCTATACCATTTTAAAAGGTACATAAGGATTAAATAGTACATATATATGGATCTTTGCATATCATCGTCTAGGGTTCTACCTCATTCTTTTGAATAGATGCACATTTTTTTAGATAGTTAATTGTAAAGAGGGACAACACTGTGCTTTAAATAAATATGGACAAAATTAGGAAAGTGTTTTAAAAGGGTTTTGTGTAAGTCAGCTTTAATCAATGTGACAAAAATACCTGAGAGAAACAATTTAAGGAGAAAAGTGTCAGACACTCAAGTCTGGTCCCCTAACTCTATAGCTCTGGGTTTGAGGTGAGGCAGGATGTTGTGGAGAGAGGGCATGGTGGAGGGAAGCTGCTCAGCTCCTGGCAGCCAGGAAGCAGAGAAAGAGAGAGGGAAGGAGGAAGAGTAAGAAGGAGATAGAGCTCCAGCAAGCAATTATAAAGTGCAAAGGACAGTATATCATCCAAAGATACACTCCTGGTCTGCATTCTCCAGCCACTCCCCACCTGCCTGTAGTTACCACCCAATAATCCACATAAACTATAACCCATTAAGCCAATTAGTCCACTGATTAGTTTCCAGATTTTATAATCTAAGCATTTCAACTCTGAACATTTCTGTGTCAGTTAACGGTGGAGAACACATCACATTCAGACCATATAGCTTATAAATTATTCCATTACCTTTTTTATAAGGAGAAAAGAAGACAAATCAAAGGGAGGGTAACTATATTTCAGAGAATATTAGATAGTTCATGAATGTACTAGGGTTTATATTTGGACTTTATCATTTTAAAAAGCATTGCATCTTTTTAAATTCCTGAAGACGAGAGCATACTATTTGTTTTGTTTTATTAATTTGTAGCACCACTGATATGTAATTGGTTAATATTTTCACTATGTGAACACATTTGAAGTCTTTCTCTCTGGCACCTGCAAATATGTGATAAATATAAAAATTACCACAGGCACTTGAAAAATTTCTTGATCACTCTTTTCAGTGTAGATTTAGTATGATAATTATTTATAATGTAATCTTGCTTTGTTTTACTTGTAAAAGAATTGACATATCTAATTTTTCTTTCATTTCTTAGAATGCATCATTTTCATTTCCTCCTTCCCCTCTTTATTTGGTATCCAAGGAGCAGTAATGCTTCTCTACATATCTGGTTCCCCCTTGAAAGTACATTGCAGAGGCTGCTATGTCTCTTTGCCCAGGACTTCTAGTCCTTTTCTTGGAGTCAGTCCAGGTGCTGATCCAAGGTTTATAATTTGGCATTTATTAGTGCTGTTTTTTTTGGGGGGGGCAATTTCATCTGTGCAATTATGTCCTCTTCTCCACTGTTTATCGACGAATCTCTTAGTCAACTACTCTGTTCTTTGCAATATCAAAATAACCTCTACTGAGGTTATTTTATTTCTGCATTTACAGCTAATTCCGAGAATATGATGTCCTCTATCTAGTAGCAATGAAAAAGTTTAGCAGCTATAGTTCTGCAGTCCTCTTTGTTCTTTTTGATTTTATGGCTTTGTTTGAAAAGATGTAGGAGGATTCAGAATCAGGTTATTGTGTACAGCATTTTCTGCATATTTTGCTTTTAAATTATATTATCTAATGTAGTAAGGTAGCTATTTACTTTCTGAAGAAAAGCTGAAGAACAGGAAAGCACAGTTCCATTCCCAACACCTTCTCTTCTCCATTGGTCTTTTCGTGTTTGTTTTGTTTTAGCACTTTTTCCATTATTATTTCATTGTCTAATTTATATTTCACAATACATTTTTAAATTACAACTCTACTATTGCTTAACCTATTTCTATGTTTAAAAAAACATTATATTCTTTCCAGTTGCTCTTCATGAAAGATTTTCTTTAATGGAGGTTTTAAGTTTGATTATTTTTTTGCATTTCCAAAATTTATCAAGATTTCCTTTGTAGAATGTGCTAATGAGTGTTATAATGTTTACACATCTGAAAGCATTTTATATGAAAAATAAAATATTACAATGATTGGCTCATATACAAATTGCAAAACAAAACAAAATAAAAGTTGCTATATAGTTCTCCGTGACCTCTAGGTTTAAATAAACAGTGGAGAAATCTAAGGCAGGTCGACATTTTCCTTGTAGTGATTATTTTGTTTCCTTTTGAAGGGAAGGAATTACTCTTCCCATTGAATTCCAATAATTTCTAAAGTTATTCCTAATGATAATAGCTTTCTACCCATTTATTTTGCTTGACTATAAGTCCATAAAATGTTTACCTTGTAATCTCTATGCCTGAAAGTTTTTATTCTCTTACATATTTTTGTTTTGTGCATTTATAGTTGCTTTTTTCATTTTAATATTCCCCATTATATTTATTGGATCACGCTCATATACCTTTAATACCTAATTGCTCTAATGATTTTTTATGAATTTAAAATTTTTCCATGTTCTTTCATCTGATTTTACCAAGCATAGCCATTGTTTTCGTATGTGACTTTCTTTTCTCTCTTGAGTCTACTTTTTGTTAATATTTTTAATTATATCTTACAACTTTGAATGTTTTCTTTCCATTTCTTTTATTAGTCATTGTTTCATTTTAATAATCTCTTTTTTACATTAATCTCCCTCCTTAATTTCTCTATCCTAACTCATTTTGTGGTTATCATTCTGCATGACATTTGTTTAAAACTATAGAACACTATTTTTCTAATATCAACCAATTCTTTAGGCCACTTTTGTGACATGAAGGAATTTTCTCCTGTATCACTGATTTAGTGTGATAATTGGAGGGAATCAACTGTGATGGTCTTGCAATTGCTGTTTCTTCTTTCACGCTGCCTTACCACAATAATTCCTGTCACACAGAGAACTGGGCTATGGGGGGAAATTCAATTTTTACCTGACTTCATCTCCAGTTCTACTCCCTATCCAACACAGTCACATATAACTGTATTCCCTCAGACACACACTCACACACACTTCCCATGTTATGCCCTACACACCAGATACATTCACTGTAAATAACATTGCCAGATGGCTCCTACAAAGGATAACACCAACTTTATATCTTGGGAAATGTATACCCATCTGGTCTATTGAATTACATATATGTTGTCATATTGTCCTTCGTATATGTTCAAATTAAATTATAATATAGTCTCTGCATATTTGCAGTTTGCATTTCTGACTTTCTCTGTTTTATTATAGATGTCTTTGCTTTATTTCCATTTTTTGTTGATTTCATACAATTTCAAGGATGGTAGAAAAGAGAATACTTCCTTTATACAGCCATCTTGATTCAATTGCATAGTTATGACTCAGTGAATCTTATTAGATTTCTGAGTATTTCAAAGTTTACCTTGGAACGCAACATTAAAACCATGACAAATGTCCAAACCTCTTTTTTCACTCTTAGTTCTTGGAACTAATCTATATGCAAGTCTCTGATCAGCCAAATTATTATTCTACAATACTTACAAAGAAGTGCATTTTAAATTATATGACCTGATTTTATTAGTATTACTATTTATTACTTAACCAGCTACTGTGCTACTACTATGAAGAATGATACCAAAGTTAAAGAGCTTGCCTTTACCCCATTAACTATTGTCTTAAATTTCTTTAAACTATTACGAATAAGCATGCTTTTACATAAAAATTCATACTAGGTTTTAATTAGTATCATTAGAGTATTATTTATAATGAAAAAGAAAATACCTCATGGCTCAGAAAAATAAAAAGTTATAAATAATGATATTGGAAGGACAAATTATTTCCATATTTAGGTCTACACTATTGCAATTAAATAGTTGAATTTAAAATAGTTTAGTTAAAGTTTTCTTTAGCTCTTACAATGTATTTGAAAAAAAAAAACAAGGTCTGAAAATCATTTCTGTTCTATTTAAAATTGCTTTTCATCCTTATCTCTAAGAGCAATGCAAATAAATGTTTAAACTGTGACTACCTTAAAATGTTCCATAAAAATGCCAGTTTTGCAGTTTATAGGAAGTAAAGCCACTTAAAGTATCCACTTTAAAACAAAATTTAATAAGACCCTTGTCACCACAGCAGGAAAAAGGAACAAACACTTAAGCAACCATGTTAAAAAGTCATTATTTAAGCATTAATTTCCTTAGACATACAGGAAATGAAATGCAAACAAACCAACTAAATATAGGTTTTTAATCTAGGCCTCAGCAGTCTGTACATTCAGGAAAAAAAAAATACTGGTACTTTACAGGCCAAAACAGGAAAGGAAAACTTATGAATAAAGAAATATATGTAAATGAAATTCTTCATGATATTTGCTAAATGGAAAGTGATGAGATGTAATATAAATAAATAGATTTTGACTGGACCAAAATATATGGAGTGAACTTTTTAAGAATGAGAAGGTATTTCTAGAACTTTCATGTCTTTGCTGATGCACCAGCATTCGGTTACTATGAAATTAAACAATGTCTAACCTACTTTATTTTCCATCAAATTTTGCATTTTCTTTGAAGGAAACTGTTACAAAAGCACAGAGAGCAAAAAAATCAACCCTTATTTCCAGAATTTATAAAACAACAAACAAGACAGAAACTAGAAATTAGGTAGAGGGCTCTGTTTTATCAATTCTTTTTTATCGTATTTTTTAATATCTCTTATTTAGGAATGTATACATCTCATTTTTTCTTTCTATTTTATTATAATTCTTAGTTATATAGCCCATGCTGAAATGAGGAGTGAGGAAATAGAGTACCTAACAGGTCCAAAATGATACATTTGTCATATTTTTGAAGACTGAAAATATGCTATATCACTGAGGAGATTCTCAGTGTCTCTGTGTAAATAAGTTTTGGTGTGTGTATGTGTTCACATAGGTAATTTAAGCATTGATTTAAATTCTTTACTTTGAAAGATATTTTAAATAGACAATGATAATTCAACATTCTTTATAATAAACAGTTTTTGCTTTATTTTGTTAGGTCTAAAGCAGGACTCTCATTAATAAGATGCTGTTTTCATTTTCAAAAATGTATATTTAGTACTGAATAAATCCTCCAACAATGAGATATTAAAATATAAGCTTATAGAATTGATGTCAAGCTACAACAGTGGCTAAGTGATTACAGCACTTGACTGGCATATGCGAGGACCCAGGTTCAAACCCCTGCACCACATACACAACTAAGTGTCAGAAAAACAAAACCAGATGAAAAAATATGATTGATTGATTATATCTCTCCCTCTTTCCTTCTCTCTTTTAAAAAATAGAATAAAGAATAGATGCCAAAATGAAAACACACTCAAGGATTTTCAGGAAAAATACAATTAAGACAAAAGTAATTTATTAACTAATAATAAATATAAAATATTCATTCAACATATAACTGACATAGATATAAGCTTTTTGATGAGAAATTTTCAAAACAGCTTTAGCATTAGAGTGTCTAAAATTGTACATTCAAAAGGAAAAAGTCAGAGAATAGAATATATATATTTCATGGTTATTCCTTATCATTACGGAAAATCATGGAGATTATATCTGAACCAGTCCCTATAAAAATAGAAAGAACTTCACCAGCAGTTAGGAAATAATAAGTTATTCCAGGATAACTAAATAGTGTGTCAAGGGCCATAGGGTCAATAATGAAAAAGGAATCGTAGAGGATTCTGTGCTAAAGTTTTAAAAGGGTTCCAAATTCCAATACCTAAGAGCAAGCTGGTGATTAGCATGTATCTTGGAGTTGAGACGACTTGAAGTAATGGAAAGACTTTGCTAAATATGGAAGGCAGAGCTTACTTAAAAATAAGTAGATCCTTGTTTTTAGACATATGATATTTGAGGAGTCAAAAGATCACATACTTGAAATGTCCAGCAATTAATAAGCAACTCAAATTTGGAACTAAAAAAACCCAGCTATTTTCTTCCATGTTGTCAAAAGTAAATCTGTGTATAATATTACATTTTTTCAAATCTAATTTATAATATTCTTATTTGAAAAAAATTGACTTCACAGTAATCTTAAAAAAAAAGTTGTCAGAAACTTTCTGAGCTATGTAACACAAAACCATTGATCAATAATTCTTGTGTGTTTGGACAGATCTGTCTTTAAAATGCTACCAAATAAAAGACATAGAAACAGTCTTGAGAAATGGAGGTGAATTGAGAGTATATGTGGCTGTTGGGCAAAGTTTAGGAGATAATATCTAACTGCATGAAATAGATGCTTTTAAATGTCCTGGGGACATCAATGAAGAGGATAGAAACTGAAGACAAGGAGTCATTAATGCCTCATCCAGTGAAGTGACTGATGTGAAGCAGAGGGGATAAGTTCACTCTCCTTCACCCTGTTTTGAAGTGAGATAAATGGCAGATCTAAGGAAAAACTCTTCAGAGGAGGTAGGATCAGGAAGAACGTGAATTCAGTCAGAGAAAGTGTAAATGGGGCTCATGCATCAGGCACCTCCTTCTCTCAGTGTGGCAGTACTTCTGTGACTCAGAAGTCAGCTCCACTTCAGCCACCATGCCCACTGTGACACAGTCTACTCTATCACCACCCTGAACAACTCCACTTCTTAAATGCTTCCTTTAAATTCATTCTCTCTTGGGAAAGACTCATATTTCTCTGTCATTTCACTTATACTTTGATCTCCAGCAACAAGGACACTTCTAATTTCCCTCTATCAGATTCTTCCACTTCACTTTTAACTTCAATCATCTGTTGCCCAGGCCAACACATAAGGTAAAATCTTGACAAAATCCTTGACTCCCATCTCTCCACTTTCTTTTATCCACTTAGATTTTAAATTTGCCACTTGATTAAAACATTTGTTTTCTCTACACCTTCATGAAGTCTGTTATGGAAAGCAACATAGTATCAGAATTTTACACTGTGATGAAGAGAATCAAGGCTTCAAAGTCAAATTTAAAGATCTCCCAATCCTCCTAGATTTCCATAATCATATTTTTTTTTCATTTTCACATCCATTCATTTTGTCCACATCAACTTCTACAACAAACTTTTTTGAATTCCCTTTCCAATGTCATTACTGACTTATCATTCAGATTCTCTCTCTAGTCAAAAATATTTAAATTTTCTTTGCTTTGCTAATTTAATTCTCAACCTTCCATTAATCTAATTATTTTTCAGCAGCTTCTAATATTGCTCCCCATGACTTCCTTAAATACTGCATGCTATGTCAATGAACTCAAGGGTTTTCTCTTTCCTATTTGCTATTATTTTGCACAACTATATTGTAGGCTCCTTTCCTTCTGCCTTAAATTATGTTATACCCTGATACTTCTTAGAACCCATTCCCCCTTTCTCTTGGATGATTTCATTCATCATCAGGACTTCAATAAGTACCTACAGTGAATTATATCTATATATGTGTCTCCTTATTAGTTCTCTCTCCTTGAATCCAGATGTAAATTGCGAACAATATTTCCACTTCAGTTGTCATGTAGGCACTTCAAATTTGTTATCTCCAACAATGAATTTATCATTTTGCCTGCAATCTCAAGGAATGTTGTTTTAAACTTTCTATTCAGTGGCTGATACAAAAACTTTCGTATCATTCTAAAAATACAACTTCACTTTGCCCCTTACTTAATTATATCTGCTACTAATTTTGTCAATTCTTAGTGCTAAATGTACAAACCCATCCATTTTTATTGCTCCCATACCATTAACCTGGGTGTTTTAAACCTAGATTTCCACAATACAAAACCACACAATAAACAGATATCATTTTAAAAGTCTGCCTGCCCTGAATTTGTCCTCCCTTATGCCGTTTCCCATGCTACAAATCCTACCACATGATCCTGCTATTCCTCTCTTGAGTATTTTTCCAGGGGATTTAGAATAGCATACTACAGTGACACAGCAAAATCGATGCTCATAGCAGCTCAATTTACAATAGCTAAATTATGGAACCAACCCAGATGTCCCTCACTGGATGAATGGGTCCAAAAACTGTGGTATATATACCATAGAGTTCTTCTCAGCAATTAGAAATAATGATATCGCAGCCTTTGAAGGTAAATGGATGGCTATGGAAGAAATTATGCTAAGTGAAATAAGCATAACCCAGAGAACCAAGGGTTGAATGTCTTCACTCATTTGTGGAGGCTAGAGCTAGACCCTACCCATTGAAAAAGGAAGTCTATAATCATGTTTTAAATCTGGATAAGGTGTAATATCATACAACCTAAGGCATTTGTAGAGATTTATTGGGAAGGGGGGAGGGATAATGGTGGGTAAATGGGGGAGGCTCTTGGGAGTAAATCTAATTTTCAGAATTTATATATATATTATTTCATTAGAAGCTTGTTTGTTCAACAAATAAATTTCTAAATAAAAAAGAAATAATTTAAAGCTATAAATTCACATTTTTACTTTTCAAAATAATCTCAATTTTCTCTTTAATATAGTACAGTCAGTTTATCATGGTGTACAAGTCCCTCATGATTTAGTCCCTATTGCCTACTTAGAATCTTCTCTTGTCAAGGCCCATCTGTAAAATTAAATACACTAGTTTCACTCCTTTGAATATACATAATAATTTCTAGCATAAGAGATCCCATCTGGTGATAACTTAAACCTTCTCTTTTGTCTCTATATGTTCTAAACATTAATGATCCTTCAGGCTTCAGAATAGTTGTTTTTTCCTGAAAATTCCTATACTATTTATTGGCAGCTGACTCTCTTCTGTGTTCGACAATGCTACACTAATTTGCGGGGGCTTCAATCGAACGCTATCTTATTAGAGTCTAGTTATATGAAGGTCAATACTATTTCTGCTTGTCATTGTATCCTTCCAAGCCCTATATAAGTTCTCTAAAAAGATTTAGTAAATCTTTGAGATTCACTCATAAAATAACAAAAGGAAAAAATCTAAGATGAGGAACGGAGACAAATCTCACATAGAGTGAGATTATGTTTTCTCATACAGTTCTGATAAATACCTCATGCTCCAATAAGTGGTTATTAAGACTCATTAGATAATGATTTTTAAATGAAGCCGCAGGCTTCCTGTACAGATCACATCCAAATTTATGCGTCAGGACCTGGTAATTCTCTTCCTCTTGCACAGTTCTCAACTGTTCGTGATTTTAACCTTAGTTAAGGTTTTGTGTCCTTTTGATGTTCCCAACTAGGAATGGCAGGGAAGATGACTACCAGGATCATTGGCTACACATCAGGACTACAGCAAAACCTCTTTCCATGTACATGGAAGGCCCCACAGCAAAGAGTTATCCAACCCTAAATGGTTAACAGTGCCATGTTTGTGGTATACAACTAAAAACTCATGAGTTCCTTTGACATCTGATAAAATGAAGAGATCCTCAAATGCCCAAACTACAAGTTACCACCCTCCTCCACTGTGGTGGAGAAAGTTTCCTAAGTATGGAGCTCTCCTTATTAAATGGATTGGTTATAATTCTTGTTTATTACTGAGTGCTGAGTTCTCTACTAGTGCATGGAATTATTTAAACAAGCCAATAACATCCTCCCCCAGAAACTAGGGCATACCCTGGCCTCTTTAAACTAGAATCCTGCCTCCCAGAGGCCCTCATTTTTCACTCTGTTTCTGATACAACCCTCTGAGGCCTTGTATGATGCAATGTGTCCTCCTCTGAGCTCTGATGACATGTGTCTAACAAATTATTGTCTGTCTCATGGGTCTATTGTCAAGAGTCACGTATTCACCTTTCCCTGTAAGCTAGGGCAGGAATTCCTCTCTTGACAATGAAATGAAGAGTTGGTGATCAATAGAGGGTGAGGATCTCTGCCCTATGTCAGTATGCCTCTGTTTCCTTTTGAGAATTTCTTGATAGAATGAAGAGGTCTTGAAAAGATCAGAGAAAATTTTTCTTCCACAATTTTTATTTTGTTGAAAGTAAGCCACAGCAATGACTTATACTGAACATCACTTAGGAACACCCAGCAAAAAAAAATTACAATAATATTGGAAGCATTAATTGAAAGGTCATTGTGAAAAATAAGGAAGATGGAACAACCTTAGAAGATAGTGAAATGTATTAAAACAATTACTGCATTACATTTTATGACATTTGAAAATATTTATTGTTATACAGTCAGTTACATTATTATCAAATAAATTTTCACCAGCAGTTGCTGATATATTTTAAATCTAACTTTTAAAATAAATTTCTGAGATATTTATAAAAAAAAGAAAAATCCTTGGTAAATTAAGTGTGGAAAATGTTAAAAGATTTGGTGCCATTATGGAGATTCACAATGAGCCTAAACAATATATCTTTTCATAGTTATTTAATCTAATATTTTCCCAAACATATTTGATTAGAGAATTTCTTTCTGACTGGCTTTTAACATGTGCTACATTGGTGGTGGAAGATGGTGGGGCTTCAGGAAGGCTACTTTGCATTCAGCTCCATGACTGGAGGAAAAATATCCAGGACAGCATCATAACTGCAAGGTGCATTTTAGGGAAAATCATAAAAAGAACACAGCACTAGTTAAGGGAGACTTTTGGAAGATCAGAGATTTGGTTACAGTTAGTGGAAAAGAGGAATTTTATCCTTTGCATGGTGATGTGGTGGCAGCTACAGGACTTCCCATTGTCCCAAATCCACAAGTGAGTGGGAGAGGACCCAATAATAATGGGAGATCCAATCTGCTGCAGATAAGTGGAGTTCTATAAGGAAACATGAATTGGGCAAGAGATACCCCTACTGACATCCATTGCACAAGGGGAAAACAGTGTCTCTCAGCTGCCTGCATAGGGGAGAATTGGGAGTCTTTTGGAACAGACAGCCCAGTGGGATTGAATCAGCAGTTCAGGAACCAGACACAGCTCAGAGGCTGAACCTGAAAGAGGAGGTGTGGGGCAGGCTCTGTCCTTACTTAGCACAAGGGAATTTGGGTTTGTGGAATACAGGGGAGCCTTGCTAACCCTGAACATTCTCAGTCCCCATCCAGAAGGCTCATGTGATAAGCTAAAGAGGGGCAGCAGCAATAAGAGACCTCTGTCCCAACTCAAAAACCCTGGAGGACCAGGAGTGCAACTTGCAGAGGGAACAGTGAAAATATCTCAAATTGCTGTACCTAAAAGCCATAAGAATCCTGAGTTTCAGATTCCCAGGGAGGCTGGCATAGACCAGACCTATGGACATTCATTAATCTGATCAACTCACAGATATATCTACTTGAGATCAAATAATTTCTCTACTTGAGATCACATAATTTCAGACTGAGAGACCCTGTTAACAAAACTTAGGTGGACAGTTAACCACTGCTCCCAGTGCGTAACAAAGAGATGACCTCAGTGATCATACTTCCAAGTTTCCATTAAGAATTTTTTTTCCTTTCCACTTTTTTTTGAAGAGAGAAGGCAGTGAGAAAGAGAGAGAGAGAGACAGAGAGAATCCATTTTTTATTGAGTTTTTCACATGGCTTTTGTTGCTTTGACACACTTGTGTACATGGGTGCTGGGATTTGAACCCGTGTACTTGTACATGCTAGGCAAGCACAATAACCACTGAGCCACTGCTCCAGGCCCTCCTTTCCAGTTTTTGACATGTTCTTGATGGCCAACTGAACAAGTTTTCATGAACACAAAACTTTTTTTTCTGTTTTGTTGTTTATTTTGTTTTGTTTTGTTTGTTCTTTTCTTTTTTCCTCCAGAAAAATCATTCACCTCCTCTATTTTCTCTCTATTCACACTCAGACAAAACAAACTCCTAACTTCCCCTCTCTCCCAGGCTTCTAATTAATCTATAGCATTCAACCACCCATAATTAGTGCTGTGTAACCATTATCACAGTGAATGCCAAATTCATTAACTATTGTATGCTCTGAAGCCTGACAGGTGATAGTTAAATTCTATTGTCACCAAAAGTGATAATTAACATGAGTATTCATTTCATAGGTGGAATTTAACTTAGGGATATAGTTGGTACAAAATAACCAATTTAATACCATTTATTGTATGTAATGATCATTTGTATTGATGACCTCCTACTAGCTCAGGAGATGCTGAAAAATCTTGAAGGGCATTTACAGAGCACAGGTGAGGTTTTGGACTTATGAACTCAACTTTCTTGACATCACCTCAACTCAAGTAAGGGATAAGACAAAACCCTCAATCCAACAACAAAGAAAGACCCAAAGAGAAACAAATAGCAAGAGATCTCGGGCCAAGAATTTGCTTCAATTTAAGGAGTGCGAAGAACCATTAGCAGACCCCCATCCCATACCTGTGTGTGCCCAGGACTGGTCCTGCCACAACAGGTGCACCAGACACCTCCAAGGACCTCACACCCAGACAACACCCAGGTGTCTGCCAGGTTCAGATATATTGGGCCCATCCCATCACTAAGGATCCCAGATCCCCAGCATAGCACATAGGTCAGTCCACTCTGGGTCCCTTGCATCCACAGACACACTCCTACTGCTTAGCCCACCAACCCCATCAGGTGCCAAGTCCAAGTCCTGGAACCTAGATCCAAAGCTTCAACAAAACAAAGGTCCAGGCAGAAAGAGATTTCTAGATGAATGAGGTCATCAGCGAGGTGGTGTTTGACCCAACCCTTGATGTGTAAAGAAGAAGTACCCAGAGACTAGTCTAGATTCCACACAGGGAAACTCAGAATTTCTTCAAAGATGAAGAATGAAACTAGAAGAGATTCACCTCAAAATCACTACTCTCCAAGCAAGGAGCCTACAGCCAGGGATCGGAAGCAAAATCTAGAACAAATTATCAATGATCTGGTAACAAAAATGAACAATGAACTAAAAGAAGAGTTAATGAAGGGAATACGTGAGAAAACTCAACAGTTGAGAAACTCTATCATCAAAGAAATAGATATACATAAAAAGGAAGTAATAAAACTAAAATTTGTAGTCAATGGCATGAGAGGAACCATGCCATTGTTTAATAATAAACAAACTTCTGTAGAAAATTGACCACAGCTATTGAAGAAAGAACTTATGACAATGAGGACAGGCTGAGCAAGCTGAGCACATGGATGACAAAATAGAAAAACAAACAAAAGAACATGATCAGAATTTAAAATGTCTGGAATGAAATGAAAAAAAACAATATAAGAATAATTGGGATACAGGAAGAAATTGAAACACAAATGAATGTTATAAGGAGCATTCTCAAGGAAGTAAAGAAAACGTTTCCCATATAAAAATAGAGTCAGATCTGCTTAACCAGGAAGCTTACAGCACTTACAGGACACCTAATAGGCCTAATCAAATGAGAAACTCACCAAGACACATCATATTAAAAATGTGAAACAGGGATATCAAGGAAAGACTATTAAAAGCAGCAAGGGAGAAAAGCCAAATCACATTCAGAAGCAAATCAATAAGAATTGCATCTGACTTTTCAGCTTGGACTCTGGAAGTGAGAAAGTCATGGAAGGATATCTTTTAACATTTCAATGACCACAACATGCAGCTGAGAATACTATACGCAGCAAAACTCAGCTTCAAACTTTAGGGGGAAGCAAGAAGTTTTCATGATAAGATAAAACTGGCAGCATTTGTGAACAGAAAACCAGTCTTACAAAGACTCCTCAAAGATAAGCTCCAGAAAAAAGAACATCAAAGAATACTCAAAACCCACAAACAGAGGATATTCAATAAAGGGACATCCTATAAATACACAACCAAGACAGCACAGAACTTACTAAAAATATGCAATGACTATGTACCACAACCACCTCTATTCTAACACTGAATGTGAATGGTCTCAATGCACCACAGATTAGCATATTGGATCAAAAAACAAAATCCAACAATATGCTGCTTACAAGAGTCCCATACAATAGCCAATGACATCCACAGATTAAGGGTGAAAGGGTGGGAAAAATCTACCATGTATAGGGCCCAAGAAAGGAAGCTGGTGTCACAATACTCATAACTGACAAGATAGATTTCAAACATAAACTAATGAGAAGAGATAAAGAAGACCAGTACTTAGTAGTAAAGGGAACCCTACAACAGGAAGATATAACCATAGTAAATACTTACTCTCCAAATAACAGTGCATGACATAAAACTACTTGTGGATCTCAACATAATAATTCTGGGAGACTTCAACATTTCTCTGTCACCAATAGATAGATCATAAAAACAAAAAATCGAACAATAAATCTCCAGCCTAAACAACTCCAAAATCAAATAGACTTAACAGACATCTATAGACTATTCCACCCCAAACCAGCAGAATACACCTTCTTCTCAGCAGCACATGGATTTTTCTCCAAAATATACCACATTCTAGTTCACAAAGGAAATCTCAGAAAATATTTAAAAAGTAGATATTATTCTGTGTATCATATCAGACCACAACACTCTGAGCTTAACAATTAACAGCAAAAATCGAAACAGAATACACACATATACATGGAGATTGAATAGTACCCTATTAAGTGAAGAATGGAACCAGGAAGACATGAGAGCAGAAGTCAAGAAATTATCGGAAGATAATGAGAAGAAGACACAACATATTGAAACCTCTGGGACAGCATGAAAACATTCCTAAGGGGAAAATTTTTAGCACTGGGTGCCCACATTAAAAATGAAGAGAGATCCCAAATAAATAAGCTTATCCTCCACAAAGCCCTACAAAAGGAAGAAGAATCTAACCCCAAAACCAGCAGAAGACAGGAAATAATCAAGATCAGAGCTGAAATCAATGACATTGAGACCAAAAAACAATAAAAAGAATCAATGAAACAAAGAGCCGGTACTTTGAAAAAATAAAATTGATAGACCCCTAGCCAATCTCACTAAAAGAATGAGGGAAATGAAGTAAATCAATAAAATCATCAATGAAAAGGAAGAGATCACCACTGACCCCATGGAAATCAAATAAATTATAAGATTATATTTCAAAAAACTGTGCTCCTCAAAATTAGATAATCTGGAAGAGATGGACAATTTTCTAGACACATACAACATCCCTAAATTGACAAAGGTCAGTGGTGAAATCTCAAACAGCCCAATAACAGGCACTGAAATTCATACAGCAATTAAAAGCCTTCCAAAGAAGAAAAGCTCAGGATCTAATGGTTTTCCTACTGAGTTTTACTGCACCTATAAGGAGGAGCTAACACCTCTCCTTATTAAGCTATTCTAAGAAACTGAAAAGAAGGGAATTTTCCCAAATACTTTTTATGTGGCAACAATAACTCTGATACTATAACCCAGCAGGGACACATCCAAAAAAGAAAACCGCAGACCAATGTTCTTGAGGAAATTTGTCGCAAAAATCCTTAATAATGTTCTATCAAACTGTATTCAAAAACATAACAAGAAGATAATTCATCATGATCACGTTCATTCCAGGTATTCAAGGCTAGTTCAACATATGCAAATCAATTAATGTAATTCACTTAAATAGAATTAATCACTTAAACAGAATTAAGGACAAAAACTATATGAACATCTCAATTGAAACAGAAAAGGCCTTTGATAAAATTCAGCACCCATTTATGCTCAAAAATCTAGAGAAGATAGGGATCAAAGGAACTTATCTAAACTATGTAAAGGCTATATATGCAAAACCCCCAGTTAGTATAATACTAAATGGAGAAAATCTGAAAGCATTTCCACTAACCTTGGGAATATGTCAAGCCTGTCTGCTCTCACCACTTTTATTCAATATAGTTCTTGAGACCCTAGCAGGTGCCATCAGGCAAGAGAAGGAAATCAAAGTGATAAGTATAAGAAGAGAAGAAATCAAACTCTCAATTTTGCTGATGATATGATCCTTTATCTGGAAGATCCAAAAAACTCCTCCACCAGAAATCTGCTTGAGCTTATAAACAGATTTAGCAAATTAACAGGCTACAAGATAAACACTCACAAATCAATAGCTTTCCTATACACTAACAAAAATAGGTTAGAAGAAAAAATCAGGAAATCGATCCCATTCACAATATCCTCAAAAAGAATAAAATACTTGGGAATTAATCTAACAAAGGAAGTCAAAGATCTCTACAAGAAACACTGAAGAATGAAATCCAAGATGACTGAGAAGATGGAAAGATGTTCCATGCTCTTGGTTAGGCATAATTAATAATAGTTAAAATGGCCATTCTACAAAAAGTACTTTATAGATTTAATGTAATCCCCATCAAGATACCAATGTCATTCTTTACAGATACAGAAAAAGCAATTCTCAATTTCATTTGGAACAATAAGAAACCCAGAATAGCCAAAACATTACTAATCAAGAAAGATGAAACAGGTTGTTTCACAATACCAGATCTAAAACTATATTATACAGCTGCAGTACCAAAAACAGAATGGTATTTGTACCAAAACAGGCATAAAGACCAGTGGAATAGAATATAAGATGCTGAAACCAATCCAGAAATCTTTAAACATCTGATTTTAGACAAAAGGGGATCAAAATATAATATGGAGAAGGGACAGCCTATTCAACAAATGGTGCTAAACAAACTGGACAGCCACTTTCAGAAAGTTTATATTAGATCCTTATCTTTAACCTTGCACAAAAATCAAATCAAAGTGGATCAAGGAACTAGGAATTAAACCAGCTACCATACAACTGCAGAAAATTAGGACCAACACTCCAGTATTTGGGAGTAGGCAAATACTTTTTCAACATGTCTCCTAAAGTGAAAGAATTAAAATAAATCAGTGAGTGGGATATCATAAAGCTAAAAAGCTTTTGCACAGCTAATGAAATGATTAAATTGTTAAGAGACTTCCTACAGAATGTGAGAAAATCATGGCCTGTGATTCTTACGACAGGGGACTAACATCCAGAATTTACAATGTTCTCAAAAAACTTAATATCAAAAACACAAACAACCCAATCAATAAACGGGCCAAAGAGCTAAATAGAAACTTCTCAACAGAGGACATTGAGCAAGCCAACGAATACATGAGAAAGTTCTTTAAATCACTAGTAATCAGAGAAATGTAAATCAAAACTACATTTAGATTTCACCTCAGATTGGCAAAAATGAAGAACATAAATAATAACAGATGCTATTATTATCAGAACTCAGACACAGTGTCACTTTCTACTTACTTTTCCAGGATTATGATCAGTGTAAGCTCCAAAAGTGTCTGAAAATATTCTTACGCATTTTCAGTAAGGAAAAAGGGAAAAAGGGTAATTGGAGATAACTTGAAAAGTACACTTTTATATGGCATTGCACTCCTCAAGTGCTCTGGACCACTGAGCATTAAGAGATTATTAAATTAAAGAATAAAAATAAAATCTACAAAACACTCAAAGTCGAAGTGCAAAGTATTTTCCTGACTACCAATGATATAGAAAAATAAGTTAATAACATTTATCTAACTAAAAACAATTACAAGTATTTGTACATAAATGAAACTAATCTTTTGAGTAAAAATTGGATCAGATAGAACAACATTAAATTTAAAAGCAAACTAAG
Source organism: Aplodontia rufa (assembly GCA_004027875.1). NCBI lineage: Eukaryota > Metazoa > Chordata > Mammalia > Rodentia > Aplodontiidae > Aplodontia > Aplodontia rufa. The sequence continues at coordinate 22,366 of PVKS010018947.1, forward strand.
AGAAAAGAAAATTATAATGCATTTTAAATATTGGATTTAAGATGTATTCAGAAGGAAAAATTTTAAGTGTCTTAATATTATAGGTCAAAGATTAGACAGCATGATGTCAAATAAAATATTGAGCTTATGCAATCAAATGAACTGCTAAAACTTACAGAAAGGACATATATGAAAACAAATGAATATATACATACATACATGAAAAATGTTGACTTGGAAACCACAAAAACAACAGAATTTGGAGCTTTGTGGGCTTGTTTTACTTCTCATGTTGCAAATGAACACCTGGATGGATTTTACAGCCAATGTGCACCAGCAGAGTCTACCAATTGTTTATAGCCAGCATCTGCTGTTTGATGTGGTGGTTATTTGAACATTATAAGTATCACTGATGTGAATGCCCAAATGCTAATAAGGTTTAAGATGAGACACTTACTGAATATAAAAGGGACCTACTTGTCAAATGTAATTGAATGAACTCAGTTAAACTGGAAATATTTAAACCAATCTCCATCACCTAATCACAATACACATTTCTATATGAGCTATGATTCCCAGGGAGCTAAAAGGCAAAGTTTACCCTTTAATTTAAGTGAAATACTTGAAAGATTTCTGCCTGTTTTCCTGCTTGCCTCATTTTTTTCATCCTTCTGTCCATCTTTATTTACCTCTCTGCTTTCCTTCTTTCTCCTCTCACTCCCCAATGGGTTTCAAAATAGGTATGCGATTTTTCACTGCTTGGAAGCTAACATCTATATTTCATGTTTTGGGGTTCATGTGTACTAGACTTTGAGATGTTATGAATTAAGTTTAAATATTTACATGGTTACCAAAATTTCTGGGAAGAGGGACTGGAGCTGTGTGTGGCTCGGAGGTTACGGCGCTTGCTGGGCATGCGCAAGTACATGGGTTTGAACCCCAGCACACAGGTACACAACTAAGTGTTGGAGCAATGAAAGTCATGTGAAAAACTCAATAAAAATTGATTCTCTCTCTCTCTCTCTCTCTTTCACTGTCATTCTCTCTTTAAAAAATTTCTAGAAAGAATAACTATATATTAGGGTTATATACTGTGTATCATATGCTGTTAGGAAAGGTCAACGCTTAGAAGCAAAGATCAGGGGATGTTCATTTTTCCTAAGAAAAGAGGGTAGCATTGAAAAGAAGTAGTACAATCATAGGTATTAATGTAGTTTATATAAATTAAAAGGCTTGTTATTGTTTTTAAATCAAGTTTTCCCTGCTGACCTAGACTTGACCAAAGCTAACCCCAAACTCCCATGCTGAAAACAACTGAGCATCATATCAATAAACAACTAAGAATCAACCCAATTGTCTGCGCTTCCTCCAAGTTAAACAGGGGTCACTGAGGGGCAAAACCACTCTATAAATATTTAATATGGCTAATCAGAAAGATGGAAAATAAAATATAAAGAAGCAGAAGCTATTGTTGCAATTATGGAAGACATCAGAACAGTGATTATGCGAGTATACCACACGAAGCTCTGTGTTCATGCATTTGAAAACCTCCATAAAGTACTAATTACTTGCTACAAAATCATAAGAACAAAACTATTCCTATAAAGGAGAAAAAACAATCACATATAAAACTAGAGGTAAAATGTTGAAGAACTGTTCTCTAAAACAAATATTCTTATTTATGTTTATGATTCAGGTCTTCAAAATTCTCACTGAAAAATAATTGTATTAAAAGATTAACCTATCCTCCTCAATATATATTTTAAGATATTTCATATAGATTTTGTTATTCTTTGTTAATAGATTTTGTCAGAAATGTTGATAAAAGAGATGTTGATAAAAGGGTACCAAGTTTTAGATAGAAGGGGATAAGTTCACAAGGTCTATTGTACAGCATGGTGACTATAGTTAATAACACATCGACTATTTCAAAATTTCATGTTAAGAATATAAATTTAAAATGTTCTTATCACAAAAATGACATGTATATGAGGTAATGGATATGTTACTTGGTTGAATCATTCGACCTTGTGCATGTGTATATATCATAATATCATATTGTACCCTATAAATAAATATAATTATAATTTATCTTTTAAAAACTAAATTTCTTGGGGCTCGAGTGGTGTTTTGGTGGTTACGGCACTTGCCCAGCATGCATGAATATGTGAGTTCAAACCCCAGCACCACGTACACAATGAAGTCTTGGAGCAACGAAAGACACATGAAATGTTAAATAAAATTGATTCTGTCTGCCTCTCTCTCACTCTGTTACTCTCTCTTTAAAAAGAGAAAGAAAGGAAGAAAGAAAGAAATTTCTTAATAATAATATATTGTTTCCCTATATTACAAATTGACTTTGAATTTGTATGTTAAATGATTATGTTCCTAAACTCTTGATCATTTTTAATACAAACATGTTTAGCTACCAAAAAGTGAACATTCAATCACAATAATTTGAGCAAAAATGTAACTCACCTAATTAGACACATTGGGATTAATCATGTTTATAAGTGAGGCTTGATTCAGGATGAGAATCCAGCCGTTGGTTGTCTTCCCTTAGCTTGGTTGGCTCCATTTCAGACAGGCTTTGTGCTTGTTGGGTCTCGTAAGTCTGTTAGTGGCTTGTAGGACTGAATATACTACCAAAAATATATTAGTAGTCAGAAAAGACCCTGTATCTCAGCACTGCCAACCTAAAGTCCTAATATTAAAATTGTTTAGAGCAGATAAAATCTCTTGTCCACCTCTGAAACCATTATGACTGACAGAACAGTTACACAATTAGTTCTAATCACTCAAAGCTCATTGCTGGCATTTGGTATAGTAGAGACCATTATAATTCCACCAAAAAAAAAGTGTGGACCCCTATCTGTAGTAAAGGCTTTCTTGGAAATGGGTTTCCAGCCAAACATCACACTCCACATTTTCCCCTCTCCCAAACTGTGAAACTAGAAGGAGTCATGTGACCAATTTTCATAAATGGAATGTGACAGAACAGAATGTGTGTTCCTCTCAGCCTAAGGTGACCAAAAACCAGTTACATTATCTCCAATCTTCTTGATATATCTTCATATTTAAGGAAGACTTCCAACATAATAAGCAATCAGGAAACAATAACAGGAAAATATCTGAACATTGATATACTTCTAAAAGTTGAATTATTCTTGCATTCTTTGAAAATGGCATAAATAATTGTGGCTTATATTGATAATATATTGCACTTAGTCTGCTGATATTTTATTAGCTTATCTGAATATGTTTATAGTAATATATATCTTAGCCTGGTTTAATATAAAGGAATAAATCAAAACCATAAGATACGTTGAGGACTTTATCTCATTCTTTGCATTGAATACGTGTCAATGATAAGTAAAGTATAAGTACCAGTTCGGGAGGGAGGGAAGAAGATGATGTACTGCAGGTACTTGGTGACTGGACACTTCCTTTGACTTGAAATAAAGAAGTGCCAGGAATGCTGCCTTCCTGCAAGGTGCAAGTATTGGATAAGACTCTATAAAACACAGTGTTACTCAGTCGGAGATTCTCAGTGATTCAGAGATTTAGGTGCAGCTAGTGGAAAAGAGGAATTAAGATCTAGCTGGTCACTACCACAGTTGCATTTGCTCCCTAACCAACATAAGAGCAGGCGAGATGTTGATTGAGTCAGTGTGCCACACAGAATCCAAGTGCATATAGAAATACTGCATTGGGCCAAATTCAGGACAAATCAGCAGCTGCTCCATGGAGGAGAGGAGAATGGAGCCTCCTGCCCATCCCTTAGGAGGCCCAGCAGTAGCCATCTTGAGCAGAGACAGGTGAGAAGGAGACAGGTCATGAAAACTGAATTCTCCACAATCCTGTCAAGTCCCAACCTCCTGTCACAGAAAGGCCTAGTGCAGACAGGAATTCTGCTTTGGTCCTCTCCTAGGACAACTGTATGGCTTCTCCACAGAGCAGGAAAGATAGAATCTTCCCACCCACCTGTGAGAAGGTCAGACAGTAGCCATCCTGACCATAAAGGCAGGCAAGAAGGAGTCAGGACACCCAAACAGATTTCTCCATAATACTGCCAGGTCTTTGCCAACATTCAGAAGTTGAACTCAGAAGAGCAGCTCTGGGAACAGTCCAAATGGGAACCAGCTCAGAGGGATTTGTAACCTCTTAGGGTGGGTCCATAGAATTCAAAGGTGCAAAGGGTCTGGGGCAAGGAGGTCTGGAAGAATTATATATATATAAAATGCTACTCTGCACTCATCCACCACTGTCTGAAATTTAATTGCCCTCTGGGCAGTTCTCCCAGTGATGTCCAACAGGGAACAGCTCCTCAGTGTATGATTCTACTGAATTCTCCAGGGCAGTAGCAGCTCAGTTATTCCAAGAAGGCATTGGATATCAAAAAGTTCAAAAACAGTTCACAAGTTAGAGAACTTGCAAATGAACTCAACTAGCCTGATAGAATCCCAATCCAAATAAGGGAAGGGACAAGAACCCCCAACCATCATCAAGAGCTCACAGGAGAACAACCAAAGAGAAGTCTCAGGACCCACTCCCCAGCACTAACCCACACTTCACATTTAGCAAAAACCAGCAGAACAAACAATTCAAGAGTACACAAAACAACACAAACAAAATAAGGTTGAAAAAGAATTTAGTTTAATTCAAGATCTAAAAAGAAATTATCTGAAAATGGGAAAGCAGACTAGAAAAACTTTGTCTCAAACCTACATCTCCCCACTATGAAGTCCATGGATAGGGAGCAAGAAAGAAACCTATAAAAAAAAACTATCAAGAATATGATTACTAAAACAGTCAAAACTAAAAGAAGATCTAAACAAGGGAATAAGAGAGCAAAGGAGATGAGAAACTTCTTCAAGAAATAAATGGATAGACTAAAAAGAGAAGTTTTGGACCTAAAATTCTTAGTCAATCAAATCAAAGGCTCAATGGAGGAATTTCATAACAGATTAAATTCTACAGAAAATAGAACCTCAGCCCTTGAAGAAAAAATTTCCAATAATGAAGATAGACTAAGTAAGCTTGAGTGCATAGATGACAAAAAAGAAAAAAAAATCACAGAACTTGAACAGAATTTTCAAAATATCTGGGATGAAATCAGGAGGAACAAAGAATAATTGGGATACAAGAAGAAATCAAAACACAAATGATGGCATAAAGAACAGTCTTAATGAGTGGTTAAACAAAAAAAATTTCCATATTAAGATAGAATCAGATATGCTCATTCAGCAAGCATATAGGACACCAAATAGGCATAATCAAATGAGAAGTTCACCAAGACATATCATATTCAAAATGCACAACAGGGAAATCAAGGAAAGAATATTAAAAGCGGCAAGAGAGAAATGCCAAATCACAGTCAGAAGCAAACCAAAAAGAATCATGTATGACTTTTCAGCTCAGACTCCTAGAAACAAGAACATACCAGAAGGAGATATTTCAATCTCTGAATGACCACAATGTATAGCTGAGAATAGCACACTCAGCAAAACTCAGCTTCAAATTTGAGGGGGAAATACGAACATTTCATGATAAGATTAAACACACAGCATTCAGGAACAGAAAGCCAGATTTACAATGAATTCTCGAAGATACACTCTAGAGAGAAGAACAAGCAACCAATCCTCAAATTCCACAAAGGAAATTCAATAAAAGGGCACACTATCAAAAGACAGCAAAGAACTCACTGAAAAAACTCCATGACTATGAACCACAACCACATAACTATCCTAACACTGAATATGTTTGTTGTCAATGCACCAATCAAAATATAAATTAGCAGACTGGATCAAAAAACAAAATTCAACAATATGATGCTTGGCCTGGAATGGTTGCTCAGTGGTTATGGCGCTTGCCCAGCATGTGTGAGTACATGGTTTCAAACCCCAGCACCCACGTACACAACTAAGTGTCAGAGCAATGAAAGCCATGTACAAAACTCAAAAAAAATTGATTCTTTCTCTCTCTTGCTGTCCTTCTCTCTTTAAAAAAATCAATATGATGCTTACATGAAAGTTATCATACAGCCAAAAGCAGTCACAGTTCTAGGGTGAAAGGATGGAAAAAAACTATCAAGCATATGACCCAAGAAAGCAAGTTGTTTCACAATAATTACATTCACCAAAGAAGATTTCAAATATATTCAGAAGAGATAAAGAAGACCACTACATCATAGTAAAGGGAACAATATATTAGGAAGACATAACCATAGTAATTTTTTACACTCCCAATAACAATAGTCTCAGCTATGTGGCAAAATGACTCCATGACATAAAAACATTTATGGACCCTGACATGATAACACTAGGAGACTGTAATATTCTTCTATCACCAATAGACAGATAAGCAATGCAAAAAACAATAAAGAGACCTCCAACCTAAACGACTCCATAAATCAAATAGATTTTACAGACATCTATAGAATATTCCACCCCAAAATGGCTTAGTTAACCTTCTTCTCAGCAGCACATGTATCCTTCCCCTAAATAGATCATATTCTACTTCATAAAGGCAATCTCAGAAAGTATACAAAGTTAAAACTGCACCATGTATCCTATCAGATGATATGACTATAGCAACTAACAGCAAAAATAATAATAGGAAATATATGTATATATTTAATTTGAATAATAACCTATTATAAAGAATGCATCCAAGAAAAAATAAGAAAAGAAATCAAGAAATTCCTAGAAGCAAATGAGAATGGAGACACAACATATCAAAACCTCTGGGAAAGAATGAAAGCATTCTCTTTTTTTAATTAAGACATTTATTTGTTGAACAATCAAACAAGCTTCTAATGAAATTATATATATATATATATACATATTTATATATGTATATATATATATATAAATTCTGAAAATTAGATTTACCCCCAAAAGCCCCCCTCAATTACCCTCCCTTTTTTATTTTTTTATTTTAAGACAGGGTCTTGGGGCTGGAGCAGTGGCTCAGTGGTTGTGGCATTTTCCTGGCATGTACGAGGACGCAGGTTCACACTCCAGCACCACATGCAAAATGAAATATAAAAGCAATGAAGGCCACATGAAAAATTAAATTAAAAAATTGATTCTCTTGCTCTCTCTCTTGAATGCAAAAGCCAGGAACTCATTAAGTTATTTAGATCCTCACTAAATTGCTGAGGCTGCTTTGAACTTGAGGTCCTCCTACCTCAGCCTCCTGAGCTGCTGCAATAAAGGCATGTGCCATCATGCCAGACCTTACTGTTTCCAATTTGTGGAATTATTTTCTTAACATGAATTTTAAAGCTTAATATTAACATATAGACTTTCAGATGATTATCATGTAGTAGATAATGTTCTCTTAATTATTTAAATCTGTCACTATATCAACATTTTATTCTCAAAGCTAATTGTACTTCTGTTTTCATGGTGTGAATTGAGATCCTTCTCTACCTCCCTTCTCTCTCCTTTCTCTATCTTCTTTCTCATCTTACTTTCTTTTATTCTCTGTCCCTTACTATTATTTTTCCTACTCTTCTTTCTCCTCATCCTTCTCCTTTCTCTCCCATCTTCAACTTCTATCTTTCTCATATTTCTATTCTTGAGTGTGTGTGTTTGTGAGGTTTTTTCAAAAAATGTCTTGCTTGATCAGTTCTTTTGAATTTATCAAAATAATTATTTTATATTATTTTTAGAATCATTATGCAATGACCTTCTCCATTTTCCTGAGAAATAGGTTACTTGTATATCTAGACAATGGATATTACTGAACACTAAAACAAAATGAGCTATTATACCATGAAAAGATATGGAGGAAACTTGCATGAATATTTCTAAGTGAAATATGTCTAAAAAATTACATGCTGTATAATTCCTACTATATAACATGCTGGAAAAGGTAAAACCAGAGCTAATAAAACTATTAGTTCTCAGGGTTGAGATTGAAGGGAGGCATGAATAGGTGGAGCAGAGGATTTTTAAGGCAGCCAAAATAATCTTCATGGTACTATTCAATACATATTTTCCCAATTCTATAAAATGGACAACACCATGAATGATCTCTAGCAAAAAGTATGGATTTGGGTTGATTATGACGTGTCAGTGTAGGCTCATCAATTGTCACAAATGCATCACTTTGTTGGAAGGTTTTGAAAATGAAGGAGTCTATGCTCATGTAAGGATAACAGGTATGTGGGAAACCTATGTATTTCCATCCAATATTGCTGAAACTAAAACTTGACTAAATTTTCTTTTTTTTTAAAGAGAGAGCAATATTTAGTTTTTCATGTGACTCTCATTCCTCAGACACTTCATTGTGTATGTGGTGCTGGGGTTTGAACTCATGTCCCCACGCTTGCCAAGCAAGCTCTGTAACTGCTGAGCCACTGCTCCAGCCCCCTAAAATTTGTCTTAAATAAAAAATTCACACTTACAACATCAAACGCAATACAAAACAAAACAACATAGGGTGAGAAGTAGTGCTGTCTGTGATTAAATTATAGCATAGCAGCTGTTTACTATATGGGAAACTTGTTTAATGAGTACTGTTTATATTTTTTTCTTTTTTATTCAGAAATTTATTTGTTGAACAAACAAGCTTCTAATGAAATAATATTTTATGTATATATATATATATATAAATTCTGAAAATTAGATTTACCCCCAAGAGCCCACCCCCAATTACCCACCTTATCCAACCCCCCTTCCCAATACATCTCTATGGATATCTTAGGTTGTATAACCTTACACCTTATCCGGATTTATTTATTTATTTTTTTGGTAGACAAGTTTTATTATAGAAACTAAAGCACAGAGAAAAGAGCAGACTTCCCCCAGAATGGGAGAAGAGGACAGAGCCCCCTTATCTGGATTTAGAACATGATAATGGACCTCCTTTCTCAATGGCCAGGGTCTAGCTCTAGCCTCCACAAATGAGTGAAGACATTCGACCCGACCCTTGGTTCCCTGGGTTATGCTTATTTCACTCAGCATAATTTTTTCCCTAGCCATCCATTATTCTTAAAATATAATATTTCAGGTATGAAAAAGGTATAGAGAATAATATAATACCCATTTATCCACCACAGAACTCGACTAATATACATTACCACATTTATTCCTTCATACATTTAGTATATGCTTTGGTGTGTACATGTGTGTGTGTGCATGTGTGTGTGTCTTGCTATAGTTCTAACCCAGGGCTTTGAGTGTGCTAGGCAAATGCTCTACCACTGAGCTACATCCCCAATACTCAATTACTTTCTTTTTACCCTCCTTGTACATTTATTCATTCCTTTTTACTTTTATTCATAGCTGTGTTTTATAATAATAGCATAATTAAATTTTTTCTCTTAATATGTAAATAATTTCCAGTTTTATAATGCTACAATTATGATGTGAAGATTATCGGGTATTTCACATGGTACGTAAAGCAGATATTCATTAAGGTACCCATTTAGGAGTTGAATTCAAAGGCTAGAAGATATATATATATATACTCAGTTTGGCATGGTAATACCAAATGTGTTTATCAAAGCAGTTTAAACTGTTTCAATCTCATTTGCCCCATATGAGAGTTACCATTGCTCCAAACACCTACTTTTATACCTTCAGGACTGTGAGACTTGAAAATATTTGCCAATGAAGTGAGAACTGATTGATGTCTTACTGTGTTCTAAATGTATACATTCATGATTATTAAGAACATTGAATACATTTATCATTTATGTACATTTGCCTATTATGTTTGCTCTCCAGAGTACTACCTATTCTTTTTTTTTTTTTTTTTTTTTTTTTTTTTTTTTTTTTTTTTTTTTTTTTTTTTTTTTGCTTATTTCATATAGAATTTTCTTAATTGTGGATTTATGGACTTCTTATGAAGTGCATACTATATTTACAAATATTTTGCCCTTATTCGGGATTTATTTTGCTGCTTTCTTTATGTTGATATTGGGCATACGTTCTTTTAATTTTAATGTGGTTACAAATGTCATTTGCTTTGCAACATGTCCTCATTTTTTTTTAAAGCAAGAGGGACAGTGAGAGAGACAGGGAAAGAGAGAAACAACTTTATTTAGTTTTTCACATGGCTTTCGTTGCTCTGACACTTAGTTGTGTACATGGTTTTTGGATTTGAACCTGTGTCCTCGTGCTTGCCAGGCAAGCGCTGAAACCACTGAGCCACCGCTCCAGCCCAATGTCCTCATATTTTTAAGAAGTTTTTCTTTATTATTAAATCATAAAGATCCTTTTAAATTATCTTCTTAAACTTTTTCTCTTTCATATTCAAATTCCTAATGTATCTGGAATTATTTTAATGCATGGTTTTATGAAAGGATAAAATTATATAGTTGTTCCAGTATAACATATTCAATTAATTCTTTTAAAATTGATTTACAATTCCAATTCTGATATGTGTATATGTGTTTCATAATATGTTCCTTCATAATTGTATTTATCTAACCTTGTCGCTATCATTGCTGCAATGAAATTTCAAGGTAGATAATATTTAATAACAATCAAATAATGTGGATTTAAATATTGGTTCTACCTTGCCAGCACTTTGACTATACATATGCTATAGTATTCAACAAAGTACATTCTGAGGATTTAGAATATTAGTTTCACTTATAAACATAGAAGTAGAAGTAGACAATTGCATGGCATTTGTATGTATATTATTATGATAATAGTGGCATCCTCATATCAGAATGCCACTATTATCATAATAATGTTTATCTTTATAGTCTTCTGAAGGAAAATTTTAAATACCCTTGACCCTTTTTATTTTTATGTTTTAGAATGTCTGTTTTTACAAAAGCAAGAAACATATTTCAATGGACTAAATGAAAATATAATGTTCTCAGTACCTCTTTCAGATTTCAAGAATGATATTTTTGTGAAAATGAAGAAATTAATCAATTTTATAGGTATCAGTAACACCAAGCCAGTAAATTTACAATAAACTACATTGATCACCTTTCTATTTACTACCTTGACCTAATAATCTGCCTCTACTCTACAAAGAATACTGTCAAGTTTTTCTTTCTCTTCAATTGAACTCCTGGAAATTGGGCAAGAGTTCATGATGTTTTACTGTGATGAATGGTTTTGGCCTTCTGATTTTCCATTTTCAATTTCTCATGATTACTAAAATTCAGTAATTCCTTTGATGGTTCCTATCTGTTTTACTGGTAAAAACACTTAATTCAATTAATCATCTCAAAAATTATCTAAGTTTTCACACCTATCTGGTTTTGTTCAGCCAACCACTGCTGTCTGGATGTTATTATTTTGGGTTTATGTCACTGTGCCTAGATCTACAATGTCCTTTCCACTGTCCAGTTTGATTTACAGGGTGGAACTAGATGGTGCTGTGTTCACCATTGCACTTCATTCCCCTGGTTACTGGTTATGTCCCCTGGACTTTCTTTGGATCACAGTTCTCTAATGGGTCTTCTACCCTTGCAAAATATATCCACCTCAGCACCACTTTGTGGACCCTTAAATGTATAAAGAAACTGAATTTTGGCTTTGAGATCTTCCCTGTTTCCATTTGTTTTCTATTTTACTCTATCTTTACTGTTCTTATCTATTCACTTCTTCAACTCACTTTTGGACCTATTTTCTTACCATCCTGAGATGAAAGTTATATGACAAATTTTCAGGTTTTCTTATTGTTTATTAATGAGTTGAGGTATTATACAATCATAAATGTATGTAAAGTAAAGATATGACATGCATTTGCTACTGAACCAGAATTACCCCCACATTACCCATACCCCAGTCTCTTGATTCTTCTATATTTTGCCCTTCAACTGATATAAATGTTTAGATTGTGAATTTTTCAGAATTAAATGATTTCATATGTATTATTTGGATTCTTTGGGTATAAAGAGTATGCTAAATTGTTGTCTTCCTGTATCTGTCCATGTCCTCTCTCCATCATCCCCTCTGCCTCTTCTCTGCCCCCTAACCCTCTACATATCTATGATTCCCCTACATTATGTGTTGCTATGCCTTTTCTGGGTCTAATACACAAATTTTACAACCTTTCACCCAAGTCTGGGTTTTACTCTAGCTTCCACAAATGAGGAAACATTCCACCCTTGAGTGTCAGTGTGTGGCTATATTAGCACAGCAATTCATTTAACTTCAGAGGGTGCAACATAGTTGTCTCTAATTGCTAAGTAGAACTCCATTGTGTGTGTGTGTGTGTGTGTGTGTGTGTGTGTGTGTATATATATATATATATATATATATATATATATATATATACCAGAAATTTTGGAACCATTCATCCAGTTGGTTCCACAATTTAGCTATTGTAAATTGAACTGCTAGGAACATAAATTTTGCTGTGTCACTATAATATGCTGATTCTATCACCTCTGGGAAAATATTCAGAAGAGGGATAACTGGATTGCACTGTAGCTCCATCCCTAATTTTTTGAGGATTCTCCATGCTGTCTTCCAGAGTGGCTGTACCAGTCTGCAGGTCTACCAACAGTGTGCTAGTGTGTTCCTATCTCCCTCCAACATCTCCAGCATCTGTTACTGTTTATGTTCTTCATCCTTGCTCTACTGACTGGAGTAAGGTGAAATCTTAATGTACCTTTTATTTGCATTTCTCCGATTACTAGTGATTTAGAACACTTTCTCATGTGTTCATTGGCTGCTCAGTTTCCTCTGTTGAGAAGTTTCTGTTTAGCTCTCTTGTCAATTTATTGTTTGGATTGTTTATGTTTTGATATCAAGTATATTTTTGTGATTGTCATTTTTTAAAATTTGTTCAACATAGTCTTAATGGAGGGAATCATTGTTTCACATTCATGAACATAAGGATATTGACAAAATAAGTTAAGGCTGATGCTAGTCCATGGTCTACCCCTTTGACTACTCCTGTTCCCATGTTTCACTTATTTTACCCTCATGTTAGTTGGGCTTCTCATGGAAGTTGAGGGTTCCCAACTCCCTCCTTCCAGTTGCATTGATATCCCCCTAATCCCTCCCTCCCTTCCTTACCCCACTCCCATCTCCTCCCAGTGTCATACTTATGGCTCCACCTGCTTATGTAAAAATTCACCTATGTTGAACTTATTTTAGCTTAGCTAACTTTCAATCTGTCTTAGATTGCATTCTACCTTCCACATATGAGAGAAAACATTCGGGCCTTGAGTCTCTGAGTTTGGAATATTCACTCAGCATAATTTTTTCCATCTCCTACAATTTGGAGGCAAATGCCAAGATGATATCAAGTTTTTGAGTTATTTATGAATTTTTTCTCCTGTTGGAGGAATCACAGGCCATGGTTATCTCCCATTCTTATGTTATCTATGGACAATTTTGATCAATTCCTTAGCTGAGCAAAAACATTTTAATTTAATGGCATCCTACTCATCGATTCTTGACATTAATTTTTTTCCCCTTTGGGAGTCTTGTTTAAAAAGTAGTTCCATTGAATCCTGTCTTCTCCAGAATTTTGAGCATAAATCAGTGCTGGAATTTATTGAAGTCTTGTTCTGCATCATTTGAATTGATCAAATTCTTAATTCTATTTCAATGATCAATCATGTTTATTGATTTGTGTATGTTAAACCAGTCTTGCATGCCTGTGATGAAGGCCACTTGATAGTGATGAATTATCTTCTTCATGTTTTATTTTTTCAATCTGGTTTGCTAGAATGTCATTAAGGATTTTGGTGTTGATGTTCATCAGGGTTATTGTTCTGAAGTTTTCTTTTTTTGCAGTATCTTTGTTGAGTTTGGGAATCTGAGTTATGTGTGGTCGCTTCATAAAAAGTGTTTGGTAGAGTTCCATTTCAGTTTCATGGAATAATTAGTAAGGGGAGGTTTCAGCTCCCACATATAAGTGTGGTAGAACTCAGCTGAATATCCAACAGGCCCTAGGTGTTTCTTCTTTTAATTGTTATATAGATTTCATTGTCAGTTAGTGGGCTGTTTAGTATTTCTAGGTTGTTCTGCATCAATTTGGAGATGTTGTGTGTGTCTAGAAATTTATCCATGTCTTCCAAATTATCTAATTTAGAGGAGTCCATTTTTTCAATATATGCTCTTACAATCTGTTGACTTTCCGTGGGGTCAGTGGTGATTGCTCCCTTTTCATTGGTGATTTGTTAATTTGCTTCAAACCATCCTTTGAGTGAGTTTGACTAGGGTTCTGTCAGTTTTATTTATTTTTTCAAAGAACCATCTCTTTGTTTTGTCAATTTTTTAATTGTTTTTGTATTCTCAATTTCATTGATTTCAGCTCTGATCTTGATTATTTCCTGTCTTCTGCAGGTTTGGGGATTAGATTGTTCTTGCTTTTGTAGGAATTTCTGGTGGAGCCTAAGCTTATTTATTTGAAATCTCTATTTTTAATGTAGGCTCTCAGTGCTATAAATATTTATCTTAAAGTGCTTATTTGGTAATCCAGAGCCTTCGGTATGCTGTATGTTGATTGTATTTGCTTATATGAATTTCTTGACTTCTGCTCTCTTGTCCTTGGATCTATTCTTCATTTAATAGAGTATTATTCAATCTCCATGTATATGTGTGTTTTCTATAATAATATTTGCTGTTTATTGCTAGGGTCATGGTACTATGGTCTGACAGGATACATGGAATAATGTCTACTTTTTTATATTTGCTGAGATTTCTTATTTGAATAGAATATTTTCTAAATTGGAGAAGGATCCATGTGCTGGAAGAAGGTATATTCAGCCAGTTCAGGGTGGAATACTCTACAGATGTCTGTTAAGTCCATTTGACTTATGGAGTTGTTTAGGCTGGAGATCTTTTTTTTTTTTTTCTTTGCTGATCTGTCTGTTAGTAACAGAGTAGTTTTAGTCTCCCAGTATTATCGTGTTGAGTTCTACAAATGGTTTTATGTTATGGAGTAATTTATCCACAATGTTGGGAGCACTGGTGTTTGGAGAGTATATATTTACTTTGGTTATATCTTCTTGTTGCATTGTTCCCTTTACTAATATGCAGGGGCCTTCTTTATCTTTTCTGATTATGTTTGAAATCTGCTTTGTCGGATATAAGGATTACAATACCAGCTTACTTTCTTGGGCTGTAAGCCTGATAGATTCTTTCCTATCCTTTCACCCTCAATATGTGGATATAATTGGCTATAAGGTGGGTCTCCTGTAAGCAGCTTATTGTTGAATTTTGTTTTTTGATCCAATCTGCTAATCCTTGTCTTGAGATCAGTGCATTGGGATCATTCCCATTTAGTGTTAGAATAGATATATGGTTGTGGTTCATAGTCATTGTGTTTTATTAGTAAGTTCTGTGCTGTCTTGGTTGTCTATTTATATCATGTACCTTTATTGAATTTCCTCCATTTATGGTTTTTGAGGATTGTTTGTTTGTTCTTCTATCTGGAGTTTATCTCTGAGGATTCTTTGTAATGCTGGTTTTCTGTTCATGAATGCTGCTAGTTTGATCTTATTGTGAAATGTTCTTATCTCCCCATCAAATTTGGAGCTGAGTTTTGCTAGGTATAGTATCCTTGGCTGCAGTTTGTGGCCATTCAGAGATTGAAAGATTGTCTTCCAGTACTTTTTGCTTCTAGAGTCTGAGCTAAAAGTCAGATGTGATCCTTATTTATTTGCCTCTGAATGTTAGCATTTCTCTTTTGCAGCTTTTAATAGTCTTTCCTTGTATTGCCTGTTGTATATTTTGAACAAGTTACATCTCAGTGTACTTCTCATTTGATTAGGCCTATTGTTTGTCCTGTAGGCTTCTGGGATAAGCATTTCTGACTCTATTTTTATATGTTAGAATTTTTTTAAATTATTTCATTTAGAATGTTCCTTATACTATTCATTTGCAATTTAATTTCCTTCTATATCCCAAATATTCTTATATTATTTATTCTGATTTTTTTCCCAGACATTTTGAAATATTTGCTCTTGTTCTATGAGTTCTGTTTTTTTTTTTTTTCTTTTTTGTCATTGGTGTGTTCAAACTTACTCGGCCTACCCCAATTGAGGAAATTCTTTCTTCAAGAGATGAGGTTCTATTTTCTTTTGAAGATAGTCAGTTATTAATTCTTCCATCACAGATACTTTAACTATGTCAGAACCATCTATGACAGACCCATAGCCAACATTATCCTCAACTGAGAAAAACTGAAAGCATTTCCACTGAATTCAAGTATGAGACAAGGCTGTCCACTATCCCCACACTTGTTCAACATAGTCCTTGAAACCCTTGCCAGAGCTATCAGGCAAGACAAGGAAATCAAAGGTATTCGTATAGGAAAAGAGGAAGTCAAGTTATCTCTATTTGCAGACGACATGATTTTATACCTAGAAGACCCAATAACATCGGCCAGAAAACTCCTAGAGCTCATAGGTGATTTTAGCAAAGTAGCTGGCTATAAGATCAACTCCAGCAAATCGCTAGCATTTCTTTACTCCAGCAACAAATCCGCAGAAGAAGAAATCAGAAAATCTCTCCCATTCACCATCACTTCCAAAAGAATGAAATACTTGGGCATTAAACTTACAAAGGATAGTAAAGACCTATTCAAAGAAAATTATCAAACACTAAAAAAGGAAATTACAGAAGACCTGAGCAGATGGAAAAACATTCCATGCTCGTGGTTAGGCAGAATCAATATAATAAAGATGGCCATTCTACCCAAAGCCCTTTACAGGTTTAATGCAATCCTCATCAAGATACCTATGGCATTTTTCAGAGATATAGATAAAGCAATTCTCAAGTTCATATGGAACAACAGGAGACCCAGACTAGCCAAAACACTACTCTATAGAAAGGAAGAAATAGGGGGTATCTCAATCCCTGACCTGAAATTATATTACAGAGCTGTAGTAGCAAAAACAGCATGGTATTGGTATCAAAACAGAACTGAAGACCAGTGGAACCGAATAGAAGATCCTGAGACAAAC
>PVKS010018948.1:0-39183 GCA_004027875.1 Aplodontia rufa
GTAATGACATACAACCTAAGGCATTTGTAGAGATGTTATGGGAAGGAGGGAGGGGGGGGATAAGGGTGGATAATGGGGGGCTCTTGGGGGGCAAATCTAATATTCAGAACTTATTTATATATTATATTTTTCGTTAGAAGTGTGTTTGATTGTTCAACAAATAAATTTCTTAATAATAAAAAAAGAAGAATGGAAACGAAGGCTAAGTGGTGCGGTTTCACCGTCACAGAGAGAAGCAGACAGGAAGCGGGACATGCATTAATGATTTCCTTTTGACCTATTATTTTTAGAAATATCCAAATGCAATGAACCTTCATCAATACACTAAAATAAATTCCTAAACAGGAAAAAGGTGACTGGATTTGCCCTTCACTCCACATTATTTACTGTACTTTTGCATCTTATTAGGGACTTCTCATACACTGGCTCATCAATGATCTTGCACTGCCCTCTGCATAAACTTTAACCCCTTACCAGCCCAGTCATAGCCAAAGTGATCTGCCCTACCTCTCTCTGATGGGGGTGGGGAACCCCATCTGTGCTCTGGCCCAGACATCCGGGCCTTTTTTCCGTTTATGAACACACCCAGCACGATCCACCGCAGGGCTCTAGCACTGGTCATTCTCTCTGCCTGGACTGCTCTTCCCTTGGGTTGTCACATAACTGATTTCTTCTCATCCATCAGATGTCAAATTAAATACCCTTCCTTGGCCAACCTATCTAAGATAGCATAATATTTCTCTTCTACCCCTGGTCTCCTATTGCAGTGACTTGCTTAATAGTTTTCTGTTGCACTTATAGTATCCGAAATGATCTTGTTTTATTTGGTTTTGATCTGTCTCCCCCCACTAGATCTTTTCCTCTCTGTCTTGTTCACGGCCATATCCGAAGCTTATAAACAAGTGGCTGGCACAAGGGGAATGTGGAGTAGTGTTTGTTGAAAAAATGTATAGCTTACATACTCTGCAACCTTATAAGGTAAAGCACATGTTAGTGACAAGGGTCAATACCCTCCACCCTAAAACACTGGGAACACATTTGGAGTTGAGCCGGTTGGGTTTATTATAGATCACTGAAAGTTTTAAAAAACACACCATAGGGATCCATGAACTCAGTAGGAGGATGTTAGGAAAAAATTGATAAGATTTAAGTTCCTGTTAGGTGATTTTTGGTTGAGATTTAAGGAAGCAGGGTGTTTTTTCTGGACTGGATGCTATTAGGAAGCAGGGATAATTCCATGGGTATTCTTAATAAATCTCATCTACAAGGCAGAAAGACTAGAACTGGCAAAATCAATCAATCAAACAAACAAACTTGGTAAAGTAAGTAGCAGCATTCATATTCCAGGGTTGGGGGGTGTTGGGGGTTCTTGTGGTTTGCACAGTGACTTTGTGTCAGTACTTAGACTGTATTACTGAGTGGGTCTTATTTTTTGTCTCACTTCATCAATTAGAGATTGGCCTTGTGTGATACCGTGTTCTGTGCAAACACATTTAATAGAAGAATGCAAAGGTCTGGTTACATCAGGCCAGTTTCTGGATGTCAGGGTCTGTTTTCCTCTTCCTTACTGGTGTCCTAGGGCTGAAGTCTATTATCAGACAGCATAGAATAAGTAAGAGTTCTTTTGGCTATTTGATAGTGCTCCTCTCTCCAATTTTGGATCTGTATTGTGTGATCTTTGAATCAAGATACTGGAGGCTAAGGTAGAGATGCAGTACTTTTAAAAGTCAATTGAAAAATGCCTTTATTTGTCCAAGAACTAATATCATCACAGTGTGTGGCCACATATATCTAATTTTCAAACAGCAGATCACATATCTCTGTATCCTGAATAATTGGATTACCAAGTTCTCACCATCACCTTGAAGGACCTGCTCCAAAGACTGCCAGGGTCTTGCATTTAGATCAAAGCTTTTCTTTAAATGCAACTGTTTGGTTTTAAGGTAGACTCTTAACAAGTGTCTCCTGGGCTCTTACAGAATACTATATCCCTCTGTAAGCATCCTTGCTATCTTGTAATTGATTTGTTCGTAACCTGTCTGCCTGCTGAGACAGTATCCTATACATTTCTATACCCAGAACTTAACAAAGGACTTGGTACAGGCTAGGCTCTCTGTAAATATTAAATGAGAATAAAATGAAGCTTTAACCCAGAGCAATGGCACAGGCCTGCGATCCCAGTGACTCTGGAGGCTGAGACAGGAGGATCACAAGTTCACAACCAGCCTCAGAAACTTACCGAGGCCCTGTCTCAAAATAAAACATAAAAAGGGCTGGGGATGTGGTTCAGTAGTTAAAGGGCCCCCGGGTTCAAGCCCTGGTACATAAAAACAAACAAACAAATAAAAAGAAGCTTTCATTCCTGGCTTGAATTCACTTCACAAACTATTTATTGAGTCCATATTATGAGCCAGGAGGTCACTGAGCTATCAGAGTTGTCATCTCCAGGGAGTTTGTATTTACTTCTAATCGATTTGAGCCTGATGACAATAATAGCTGTCATTAAAGACAGGCACTGGGTGGGGTGCTTTGCAGATACCGGAGTTATTGCCGTTTTGCAATACGGGGGGCAGAGGAAGGCTTCTAACCGAGACTGACTCCAATAGTACTTGCCCAACTCTTAGGTTCAAAGCCACCCTGCACATTCACAGTTCTGTCATTAAATCCAAGCGCAGGTTACAGACTCCGGGACAGACATCTATTTTACAGCGGAGTAGCTTCCTATGACCAACCTGGGAAAGAACCTGATTTCTACCAGGCAACCGTGGATAGGGGACCAGAGCCGCTTTAAGCTTTGAGTGAATGCAGGAGAGAATTTAGGCTTCAGATCCTAACACCAGTCAGTCACCGTCTCCGGGCGTTCCCTTACTCAACACAGGTGCTGCCCACCACTTCCTCTCCTCCCCACATTCTGGAGCAGGGAGGGGAAGTAGGAAAGAAAAGAAGGCGAGGAGGAAGTGGCGGGTGGGCAGGTGGGCGCCCTCCGCCGGGCTGCAGCGGGCGCCGGCCACGCCCCTCGGCCTCGCCCTCTCCCCGAACCCACTTTAAACTCCCGCCCCCTCTTAACCACCGCCAATGCCTGGCCGCGGAGCGCGCAGGAGGCTGCGGATTGGCCGGGGCCGCGGTTGCCGGGGCTACGGGTGGGTCCGGCGGGGTCCCGGGCGGCAGGAGGGGCGTCCCCGGCGCTCCCCCCGCGCGTCCCGCGTCCCTGCGCGCCGCCCCCCGTCTCGTCTCCGCCCCCAGGACCCGCGGCCGCGAGCTCCGGAGCGCGGCTTCCCGGGCCAGCGGCACGATGGGCTGCGGGAACTCCACCGCCACGGGCGCGGGCGCGGGCCGAGGTGAGCGCGGCGGGGTCCTGCGGGCGAGGCCGGGAGCGCGGCGCGGGAAGGAAGGGCGCACGGCCCCCTCTCCGCGTCCCGGTTTTCGGGACGGGGGCACTTGGCCGGTTTCTGGAAAGACCGACTGCATGGCCGGTCCCCCGCGCGGGGGCGGTCACGCCTGGACCGCACGAGCCTGCGGGCCGAGGACTGTCGGCCGGGGTCCCCTGCAGCGGGTTAGGGCTCACACCCTTCTGGGGGCGAGGATTCCCAGACGCGATCCGCTCCCTGCACCTCCCACTCCTGCTCCATCGGGCCTCCCTGGGAGCCCCACGGATGCCATACCGGGCACCTGGAAAAGTGCAGCAGAGCGAGCCAGGACTTTTCAGTGGATGGGCTCCCCCGTCCCATGGGTTGGGATGGACTGCGGGTCGGGGTGAGGGGAGCAGCGAACAGGGCCCCTGAAATGCATCCCTCCGTGGGCGATGCTGATGCCCGGCTGGGTTGCTGTTAGGATTTCTCCGAGAAGCTGCAGTGGCACGTACGCTTTAGATGTGTGTGACAGAGCTTTCTTTTCGGCAGTTCTGTTGATGGCGTTCTTCATTTAAGCACAGATCAAAAACTTCGTTTTACACCACATTTTGTTGATTGGCAGCCAGGTCTTCTAGATTCCCCTGGCCAGCCAGGTTTTGTGTCAGATGATTTATTCTAAAATTCAACTCTTTAACTCAGTGCCACCCGATTTAAGATAGTTTGAATCATAATCAAAGATAGTTTGAGTAGCATCTGGTGCCCTCTTTTATTCATTTTGGGTAAGAGCCTCTTCTCGCTCCTGTTCTGGAGATCATTCAGAGGCCACTTCCTACTCCAGCCAGTAGTTCTTAGGATGCCCTGTCATTTGCTTGGGAACCTTGGGCTTGCCGGTTCTTTAGCTCAGTCCTGAAGCCTTATTTTAAAGTTTATTTGGATATTCACATAATAGGAACAAATGTGGAAATCTCAGTTAATTGGCCAAATTTTTATTCTTCCTTTTAGGCTGCCTGTGATCCCACACGTGGGGTACTCATTTTCAAGAGAAGGGGCTTAAATATGTGTGTTTCTCGTCCTAGAGATGTGAATGAACCCAGGTAGTTACACGTAATCTTTACCATCTCAAATTCAAATCTGCACTTGTGATAGATACATGGAGAGTCACTGGGGGGCAAATCTTTTAGATTCATGTAACAGTGAGACGAAGGTTAATTTAGTTAGTGCCTTATGCCAGTAGGGGCAAGGACCGGATTCAAAGCTTAGAGTGGCCAGAAAGCCCTACATGGAAACCTGGACCAGTGTCAAGGCCACACCCACATGGAGGAGAATGGTGTCTCCCAGCCTATGAGGCGCTGTAGCCCTCACCTATACCTTACTGTAAAAAGGGTTGAGAACAATTATCCATGTTTTTAAAAGAAGCACAAGAAGGATTTGTGACACATTTCCTTAAAAAGGAAATGTGTATTTGCATTTTTATTATTGAATTGCTTGTTAGGTGTGGAGTTAGAGGGGGCAATACCATGGCTAAATGAAAGTCAGAATAATAAAGTATGGTAAGGTTCCTCCGAAATGTTAGCATTAAGAATCATGTTTCTTGAATGGTCAAATATTTGACTTTTTTTTAATATAAGAGTATATATATATATATATATATATATATATATACACATACAGACACATATATATAGTTACATTGAAAAAAACACTCAAAGGGCACATCTTTATGCTTTGCATTTGTCTATGAAGGACAGCGTGTAAAAGCATGTTCTCACCTCTAGCTTGCTTTTTGCTAAAAATTACGTTATGTTCAGAGAAGAGCAAGATAGCGAGGGCAGGCTATGAAGTGTGAAGGAAAGCATTCTGAGCAGGGAGTTCCTGCATCACCTCTGCAGGATCTGCCCTTGCCTTTGAGAAGTTCTTCCCAAACCTTTCCCTGCTTGTGTGTCCAGTTGGCTGGCTTTGGGACTGGGTCATTGTTATTTTCTATCTGCTGGTGGTAGGAATTAAGTTTCAGAGAGGAAATGCATCAAGACAAGAGAGAGGAGAGTAAGAAGAGTACGTTTCAATGCAGAGTCCAAAATATCTGCACTGTGAGCTCTGAAACCAGCATCAAATGCTTTATTGACCAAGCTGCGAAGTTGCACTAAACCCAAGTGCTGTGAAATGTGGTAAATAGGTGTTGCCCCTGGCCTCTAGGTACCTACAGAGCACAGCTCCGGGAATGTCCCAGTAGCCATATGGAGGAATAAAGAGTGCAAAGAGAGGTGGAG
The DNA here is from genome assembly GCA_004027875.1 of Aplodontia rufa. NCBI lineage: Eukaryota > Metazoa > Chordata > Mammalia > Rodentia > Aplodontiidae > Aplodontia > Aplodontia rufa. The sequence goes on from PVKS010018948.1 coordinate 5,618, forward strand.
GAGGCAGTGAACTTGAAGCTTGCAAAGTGAGGCTTACACTTGGGTTTGGCACTGTGCAGTGTTCCTGTGGGCACTTCATTTTGCTCCTCTGAGCTTTAGTTCCTTCATCTTTACACTGGGGATAATTGGATGGCCCCTGCGCAGAATCAGATAACGTGGAAAAGCGCTATAAACAGTAACTACCATTTGTAGTAAAAAGTCACGTTAAAGATGAAGTGGCTTTCCTTGAAATTTTTTCTATGAGAAAATGGCAAACCTTGGGGCTGGAGCAGTGGCTCAGTGGTTAGAGTGCTTGCCTGGCATGCGTGAGGACTTGGACTTGCGTTCAAACCCCAGCACCACATATGCAACAAAGTGTCAGAGAAACAAAGGCCAGGTGAAAAAATAAAATTGATTCTCTCTTTCTCTCTCACTCTCTCCTGTTTTCTCAAACAGAAAAGAAAAAAAAGGGGGGGGGAACAAATCTGCTTTGATGCATTAACACATTGTGGCTCCCAGACCTGAAGTCACCATTATAAGCCCTGTTTTATTACCTGAGTGATTCGGTTCAAACCCAGATAGCTGTTTCCCCTTTCTCCGAGCTATCTGGGCAGTTGCCTTTCTTTGCTTTTGGCTAGTGAACTTGATTAATATGACAGATTGATGTTCAGTAATATACTTGAGTAAATTTGATTTCATTCTCCACATTGGTGGAGAAAGTGATGTGTATTAAAATGATCCAGTGACCATAAAGAAAGTGAGATGGGTCAGTCCTTTAATAATTCAGGGTAGGTTTATCCCTCTGGGAGATTTCTAACTGCAGGCTTATGCATGGTCCACTTCTGTGTGCAAGACATTGTACTGGGAACTTTTAGGGTAAGGGTTGGGGCAGCGAGCAGTGGTTGATTGTGGAATGCAATCGAACTTACTTGTGTTGAAAAGCTGATAGTCTGAAAGTCTAGAGGGAAAGATTAAGCTCATGGGAACAATTGCAAATCAATGTAGAGTAGATACACCTTGAACATCCAGGTGCCCTGGAGGTGTTGAATGACAGGATAAGTCAAAGAAGGCTTTCTGGAGGAGGTGAGCTGTTAGACTGCGAGGGAGTGTAAGACCCTTTTGAATGCACAGGAGCTCTCTGAATGTTTTAATGTAAGCACTCTCTCTTGAGATAAGGATTTGTGTTTTCCTAGTCAAGAACTATGTAGTAGGAGGGCTTCTTGTATTTTCCATTTTGTGAGGACTTCCCACATTTTTCCCTGCGTAATCTAGAGTCTAGATCCTAGACCTGATCTATGGAGAAACACCTGGATTAAATAGTCTGTTTAAAGTGTCACATTTAGGGGCTGGAGCAGTGGCGTGGGGGTTACTGCGCGCACTTAGCATGCGTGAGGATGCAAGTTCAAACTAGCACCAGGTACACAATGAAGTGTTGGAGCAACGAAAGCCACATGGAAAACTAAATAAAATTGATTCTCTCTTTCTCTCTCTCTCTCTTAAAAAAAAAAAAGAAGTGTCACATTGACTCTAAGGCAGGGAGCTTTTGTCCCCCCTACCCTACCACATCAGATGCCATATCTCCTTGTTCTGGAGCTGTCTGCTAACAAGGCAGAAAGGTGAGCAACTCTGCCTTTTGACTTGGTCAAAGGGTCACTTGGTCCTTTTCATACAGAGACATAACAGGTTGAGTAAATCTTTGTAATGTAAACCCAAATCCCTTTTTCTGTAAACTAGAAGGTCCCTTAAAAATTCAAATGGTTGCAGATATCTCCAGTAGCCCACTTCAGTGCAGACTAATTATTTGCCAGCGGGAGAGTTGTTTCAGTAGTATTGTCCTTATTTTGTTGAATTAGTTACAGGTTAGTTACAGGTTTTGACAGGGATACGTAATTGCAATGATCTGACCATAATTTTTGGGCAGTTTATTGTCAGAATGCTTATGTGATGGTTCTGCTATTCATATAACAATAGGGAAGGAGGAGGAGGAAGAGGAGGAGTGGGAGCTTAGTGATTGTTTATCTTACTGTATCAGTGTACCCAGGGAGTTAATAGATCGTTTTTGGGTCCAATTATTTAGATTAGTGATTTCCTAGTCTTTAATTATCTAGATAATTGCATTTTCTTTTGATGTAGCTACATTGGTCCAGCCTTAATTGACATCTGTAGATGGTTTGGTAGTATTGTAAATGATGTATTAGGCCATTCCATGTGGAGGAAATATACACACTTTTGCTGATATGATCAAAGAAGTCATTTGTTTCTTTTGTTACTCTTCCCCTCTCCTAAGAATAGAAAGCTTGGGTCCGCTTTCTGTGCTTTGAACACGCTGAACTCCCTCTTGTCTTCTCTGTCTGAAGCATCTTTTGCTGGGGAGCTGTTTTGGTTCTTGTCTCATTTGGTCCCCTCCCACAGGAAAGACACACTGCGTAGTCCCCTCAGCCTCTAGACCAATCTCCAAACTTTGAGTGGCTTTTTGTTTTATGGCCCTCAAAAAATGGTTGTTGAATGAATGATGTATCTGGGAAGCGAGAGAAAATCAAGTTCTATCTTAATAGGTGCGCTATGACAGATGTAGCAGTTGAGAGGATGAAATGGATCCTCAAGCGGTCAGGGAAGCCTACTTGGGAGAAGTGGGACTTGATTTGGCTTTGAAGAATAGGTAAGATTTGGGCAAGCAGAGTAAGGGGGCTGTGTGTGTGTGTGTTGCTGGGAGTTGAACCCAGGGCCTCCTGCCCGCCAGGCAGGTGCTCTACCACTTAGTCGTATCCCCAGCTGGAGGGCATTTTTAGGGCTCTATGAAGTTCTAGAGATAGAAGTGGACCTGCTGCATTTCCTGGAGGTGAGGAGTCTGGCCTGGTTGGCTTTGGTAGTTCACAGTGGTTGCTGGGAATGGGAAGGAAGTAAGAGGGGTCAGGATTGGATGAGGAGGCTGGAGAGGCAGTGACGTTTCGGAATTGAGAGTAGGCTTTGGAGCTAAAAGGTCCACATTTGAGTCCTACATTTGCTGTTCATCTGCTGTTCACCGTGGGTAGCTTGTTTTAGCTGTCTGTACCTTAATTTCCTCAACTGTGAACCGGGGTGCAAGAATAGAACCTACTTAAGATTAAATGAGCTAATGTGCATCAAGAGCTCTGGGCAGTGCCTCACGTATTGCAGGACTCATCGTGTGTGTTGTTATTAGAGGGAAACCCGGCAGTAACCTATAGTCTATAACGTGCAGGGAAAGACACTGGTCACTGACGAGGAAGGAGCATGAGCTGCTGAAGGTGTGTGCATGTGGAAGAGGTGGAATTAAAGCGGCTGTCCAGGCCTGGGCCCTGCTCCAGTGGCAGAGGCCTGGAGGTCAGACACAGGGAGACAGACTGAGGAGGGATTGCAGGTGTGGGAGGGAGAAGGAGGGACAGGTAAAGCTTGGTGACCAGAAGGAGGTTGCTCCTCATTCCAGGGGCAAGGCAGGGAGGGGCAGGTGGTCATGTCACCACGTTTGAAGTGACGATGGCCATCTCTGCTCTGCAGTGTCGTGCTGGGACAGAATCAGCAGGTCTGTGTATGTGTTCTGAACCCCCAGCCCTGGCATTGCAACCATGTGAAGGTTGCTAAAGGTGTCCTGGAGTTTCTTGACTCTGCCGTGAGCCACTTCCATGCAGCTCAGTGTAGATAGGCTCGCATATCATAGCAGCCAGATGTCAGCGCATTACCTGTGTGTGCGTGCTACTTATCTGGCTGCCTTTATTTTTAATTTTTACCTAACTAAAATATAACTGCTCAACAAGGACAATCTGGAAACTAAGAGATTTTTCTGTCAGAGCTTCCAAAGTCACTGGCAGAATATTTTGTTTCTAGGACATGTTGACCTGATTTTTTCCCCCATTATTTGAAGAAATGACTTAATCTGTATTTTTTTATTGGCTGCTTAAAAATAAACACTGCTTTGGGTATACTAATGAGCTGTTGCTTCATTTCTTTTGGCCAAACCAAGACTATGACATAGTTTTAGAACTATTACGAGTCACAGGTACCCATAGAAAACTGTAGGAATTAAAGAGAATTTTGTTTATTTTTCTGTAGTTATGTTTATATAATTGTCAGTGGAACTTTCTTTTATAAAACAAATAAAACATTCCTACATGTTTTTATTATTTCCCTTTTTGTTTCTTATCGTTTATGCTCTAAGAACATTGATTTGTGAATCTTTTACAAATTCTTGAAGTGGATCATTTTGGTGCGTGGCTGCCCGTGTATGTGATTGTGTGTGAACTGTTACCGCTGAGTTTGGAGAATGAAATATGGCTTAATATATAAGTTAGCAGTTTATTTACCAGTGAATATTATCGGTGTATTTTACAAACTTTCTAACGTGTGTATAGTGTAGTGACCAAAACAGGCATATGTCATGTGTTTTTTCAAATTTAAAATGTATGTGATCTTTTAAAGGAGGTAAGGGGCTGGAGGTGCCGCTCAGTGGTAGAGCGCATGCCTGGTGTGAGTGAGGCTTTTGGTTTGACCCCCATACCACCAAAAAGAAGTAATTTCTTCATTTAGTTTGGCATGTGTGAGGAACCTCTCCCATCAGCAAGTGCAGAGATGAGGACAGTGCTGAAGGCATCGTGGGCAGTGTGACTCACTGCTTGACTTACAAGACACGCTGATGAGACCTCAAGGGAACATCTGCCTCGTGGAGCCATGATGTAGAGATGTACTTCAGGTTACAAGACCAAGGCAGTGTCTTGCAGCTGCCATTCACTGGGAATGCATTTGGTGTTTATGGGATGTATGATATGTCATATTAAATTTGCCCTCCCCCCATAGTAATTTAGCTATGTTTCTTTTCATAAAAGAATTCAGTTTTTCAAGGAGGGGAAAGACGGGGGTAAGAATTAGTAGTCAGTTGACAGTGGCTTCTATGAAGATGTGTCCCTGTTCTGATCCCTGAAATGTGTGTGTGTGTGCTCTTATTTGGATAGAGGGTCTTTGCCTGTGTGATTAAATGAAGGATTTTGATCTGTGTGGGCCCTAGATCAAGTGTCCTCGTAAGAGATCCAAGAGAAGACAGACGCAGAGAGGAGGAGGTGATGTGAAGGTGGTGGAGCAGAGAGTGCTGCAGCCCCTGGCCGAGAGATGCCCCCTGCCCCAGAAGTGGGGAGAGGCAGAAGTGGGGAGAGGCAGAACAGGCTGGTCCCGGCCTGTGGCTGAGGGAGGTGTTCCTGCTGGCACCTGGGCTTCATGCTGTGGCTTCTGGAAGTGTGTGAGCTTCCATTCCTGCTGTTTTAAGCCACCCAGTTTGTGGTGGTTTGTTGTAGCAACCCTAGGAAACTAATACGGAAGATTCTTTTCTGCTGTTGTGTAGGAAAGCCCCAAAATTAGCATATAAGAAAATGTTGTTGGAAGCTGTGTATCTGGAGTGTAAAAAGACTGCTTGCTCAAAGCAGTACAGCGCAGTTCAGTCTGAGTGTGATTCATGGAGCACTCTGAGGCTGTCCTGAGCCTCAGGAACAGGGAGGATCCTCCATTTGTATATGAAACATGAAGAATGGGAGTTCCTGCTGTCACCAGCGATCCCCTCACCACCTGAGAGTCCTTTAGTGCAATTTAGTTCTGTTGCCAACTGCCCAGTGTTCTTGGCAGACTCCAGGGCTAAAGCGCCCCATCCACTCTGCTGCACCCACTTTGATGCTAGTCCTTGGTGTGGGCCTCCTGGTTACCCTCACTTCTGTCAGCTGATGAACAGGTGCATGGGGGTGAGGCCTCTGTCCCCCTGTGTTTGGGATATGCCACCCTCCTGGCTCGCGGATGTGTTCACAACCTGGAAACTTACTGAGGCCCCTCCTTTAGAGGGTTTTCTGGAGGTTTCTTTGCACAGGCATGATTGATCAAGTCATTGGCCATTAACTTTTATCTCCAGCCCCTCTGCTCTCTCTGGGGATTGGGAGTGGTACACAAAGTTCCAAGCTTCTAATCCAGCCTTGGTCTTTCTGGGGTCCAGTTGCCATCCTGAAGTTATCTAAGGGACTTGGCTGAGAGTCACCCTTATCCACCTTTATCATGCAGGAAAGTCCAAGGTTTTTTGGAGCTCTGTGCTGGGAACTAGGAAAAAAGACCAAATCTCTTTCTGCGATGTCCCAATATTAGATTTTTTTTTTTTTAAGAGACAGAGAGGACAGTAAGAGAGAGAAAGAATCAGTTTTATTTGGTTTTTCATGTGGCTTTTGTTGCTCTGACACTTAGTTGTGTGTGTGGTGCTGGGGTTGGAACCCATGTGCTCATGCATGCCAGGCAAGCGCTGTAACTGCTGAGCCACCGCTCCAGCCCCGGATTAAGTTTTTTGAATGCTGGGGAAAGTTGGGTTGCAATGTATTTGTAAGAAGCTGAGGCTTTTGCTTTGAGACTCACGGATAAAATGATAAAGTCTGGAACTGTGTGAAGGATAATCAACATGATCATGGTGACATGAAGTGATATTGTAAACAACCAACACTGTTTGTTTTAAAGAAACAGTTACTTCCAGAAAGAAATGTTCTTCTCTATACATTCTGTGCATTTACAATTCTTTTCTTTTGGGGGTTCTAGGGATCAAACCCGGGGCCCTGACGAGAATGCTAGGCAGGTGCTCAGCACGCTCTGCGCCCGCCCTGCGGTTGCTTTTTGGTAGCTGCATATTTTACTTCTCCAAGAGCACAACTTCCTCCTCTTTGTTGTTTGTTTATTTTTGGTACCAGGGATTAAACCCTCATGTGCTTCACCACAGAGTCACATCCCCAGTCTCCCCTTTTTTAAAACAATAGTTTGTTGAGACAGGGTCTAACTAGGTTGCTTAGGGTCTCACTAAGTTGCTGAGGCTGGCTTTGAACTTGCAATCCTCCTGCCTCAGCCTTGCAAATCTCTAGGATTATAGGCGTGTGCCACCGCGCCTGGCCCTCCCCCCCTTCATTTTTTTAAAGAAGACATTTAGTGATGTTTATATAGTTTTGGAAACTGGTCATTAAATCTGTTGACTTAGAACAATTCTGATGTTCTTTTTTTTTTTTTTTAAAGAGAGATGGACAGTGAGAGAGAGAGAGAGAGATTCTTATTTAGTTTTTCGTGTGGCTTTCTTTGCTCCGACACGTTGTTGTGTATGTGGTGCTGGGGTTTGAACCCATCCATGTCCTTGCACATGCCAGGTAGGTGCTATAACCATGCCAGGTAGGTGCCATAACCGCTGAACCCCAATTCTGATGTTCTCTATGTGTTTCCGCAAGAGGCATCATTACCTTCCCTGCATCTCTGTTTCTTATAAGACTGATGATATTCACCCAGAAAGCCTCTGTTTAAACAGTAAAGAGCTAGTTTGGCAGGAAATGAAGTGGTATGATCCATCCCTGGGGCCCAGAAAGTAGATGTACCATTATAAATATTTGCTTAATAAATGATAAGTCACATGAATCACAAATACTGTTTAAAGCACATGGGATTTTGTTTTCTGAACAGTTCTGGCCAAAGTATTTTTGCATAAATTATCTTTATTAGAAATTTTGATCTGATTATGTAATTAAGTGAAGTGGGATTAAAATGTTGCCGCAAGGGTAATAATTTTTCTGCATTTTATCATTTTCTTTTGTTTTTGTTTTAAAAAAGAGGGATAGTGAAAGAGAGAGAGAAAGACAGAATCAAATTTTATTCAGTTTTTCATGTGGCCTTCCTTGCTTGACACTTTGTGTAAGTGGAGCTGGGGTTTGAGCCAGCGTCCCTGCTCATGCCAGGCAAACACTGGAACTGCTGAGCCACAGCTCCAGCCCCTTCTAATCATTTCCTGATTTGATACTTTTGCAGTACTAATAGACTTAGTATTTCACATTTTGTATACCTAGGTACTCTGCTGGTTTTGTAAGGGTTTCCAACTACTGCAGATTTTTTTTTTTTGAACTGAGAAGTGGTATGTTGGGGAGTCATAGTCTCCCTAATCTGTTTGTAAGCTGATTAGCCACCACATTACCTTGCTTCTAAGATTCAGGATTTCTTCCCTTTTTGAAAAGAGGGTGTACTTTATAGGCCTTGATTTCGTGTTTTTGATTTCGCCCCACCCCTGCTGCTGCTGTTCTTAAACAGATGCTCCCCTTTCAAAGGAGGGGTGTTTTAGAATAGCGTGATCCTTTGACTTCCTTGCAAGGTGATGCAGTGCATCAATCTTGTCCTGCTGGGTTGCTGAACGGTGAGCCCAGCAGGGGGAGGGCCGATGGTGCCCGGGCCTGGTGCAGTCTAGGTGAAGTGGACGGTGAGCTCCTGATGGCTGAATCAAATGAGCTCTGATTGCGCCGCACGCTGCCCTTTACAGAGCCACTTCACACGCGCTTTCCCTTCCTGGCTGCCTTTGTTGGCCCAGAATGTCCCCGTTTATTAGACCCTGAAGCAAAATGACTTAGTGCCTCATAAACAGGTACGGGACCTGACTCGGGTGAGCCTTCCAGTTCCACGCTGCGCTCCCCGTACCACCCTGCCGCCTCTCCAGGGATGCCGCGGGGACCACTCCACCTGCTCTGTTCTCCCTGCGGACTCTGCTGGCTGCCCTGCATTGACCCTTGGGGACTCCAGGTCCACCTTCTCCTCTCTGGGTACGGCTTGCAGAGTTGAAAAGTTTCTGACTCCTCTGCTTCTCTCCTCCAGACCACAGCAAGCCCCCACGCTCTCTCCGTCCTCGCCGTGAGAATAAAGACGAGCACAGGGTATTTTTTCTTTCTAGATTTTTCTCTGCCTGTTCTGACTCTGGAATAAAATGTTCATGTTCGTAGGATTATGGTGGCACTAATTTTTTATTTTTTTCCTATCAAAACACTCTACTATTAGCAGTTCTTTTCATTCTTCTTAATTTTAGGATTTGGATTTAAACGATCTCGGATTCCAAAGCACACAGGTTCCCCCTTCCCGCTCTCATTCTTTTCTTTTTTCTTTCTTTCTTTTTAAGAGAGAGGGAGGGAGGGATTTCAATTTTATTTGTCTTTCCATCTGGCCTTAGTTTCTCTAACGCTTAGTTGTGCATGTGGGGCTGGGGTTTGAACCCGGATCCTTGTGCATGCCAGGCAAGCGCTCAGCTGCTGAGCCACTGCTCCGGCCCTCCCTCTCTCTTCCAGTGATAGTTGTTTCACAGAAATGTTGCTCTTCTTTCCAAGGAGGAAGGACGTTTGTTACAAAGTTCAGGATTGGGTAAAGCTTTAAAGGGAAGCATTTGAGACATCGCCTTGATTATCTTTCTGACCAGCTTGCAGTGCCCCGATCTTAATGTCATTGCAGCACAGTTCTTGCAGTTTTGGGAGTATTTCCTGCTTTCTTGTATACTCACCAGTACACCTTTTGTATTCATTTTTTTTTGTGATTTTATGCAGAAGATATTTTAGTTTTCCTTTCATAGGTATGGAAATTGAAATGTTGGGTTAACTAGTAATAATTTGGTGAGCTATTTTTATGTGCCAGACTTTGCTGAGTGTTCACACACATTGTCTTTTAAAATCTTCACAATAGGGGCTGGAGCAGTGGCTCAGTGGTTGGAGCGCTTGCTTGGCATGCAAGAGGACCTGGGTTCAAACCCTAGCATCACATATACAACTAAGTGTCAGAGAAACAAAGGCCAGATGAAAAAATAAAATTAATTTTCTCTTTCTCTCTTTCCCCCCCCCCCGTCTTTTTAAGAGAGGGACAGTGACAGAGGGAGAGAAAGAAAGGAACATTTTTTTAAATTTAGTTTTTCACGTGGCTTTCATTGCTCCGAGACTTTGTTGTATATGTGGTGCTGGGGTTTGAACCCATGTACTCGTGAATGCCAGGCAAGCGCTGTAATCACTGAGCCACCACTCCAGCCCCTCCCTCCCTCTCTCTCTCTTTTTTTAATCTTCACAATAATCTTTGAGAATAACCTTTTTATTCATTCAAGGGAAGTGACGTTTTAAGAGTTTTAAAGGACACTTAATGCCACATGGCTGGTAAGTGTTGGAATCAAGTTCAGTGTCCTCCAAATAAAGGTGTTGGGCCGTGGGCGTGTGTGAGCAGAGAATCTGTGGTGAGTGTTGGGAATGGAGTCCAAAAGGGATGGCCTGCTTTTGGCATGTGAGTGGGAAGCAGAAATGAGAGGGTCCAGTGGCAAGCGGGAGCGGAATATGGAAAAATCTCATGACTCCTTTTGGAGCGAGACTGGTATCCTGGAGATGCCCTGGTCCCTTGAGTCCCCCGCCTCCATTCCGTCCTGTGACTTCCTTTCACTCTGTGATGAGTGTGCAGTGTGCACACCAAAGGTGTGTGTGGCCTCGGGAAGAAATGCCTCTCAAAGTCTGTCAGCTTCCTGATTGGTTGGATTAGGTGATCTGTGCAGTCCCCTTTAGACCAGCGCCTTGTACTGGATAGGGGTCGCTAAACATGGGCAGAATAAATCCTAAACGTAAGATTTGAAACGTAAGACTTGAATTTTGTGTTCTTCTTGCTCTTTGCTTTTTGAAACGCTTTCTGTGAGATGTGTCCTTATCTCTTCCGGAGTGTTGTTTTGGTTAGGTGCTGAGCTTAACGTTTTAGCAGCCATGCTACCATACCAACACAAACCTTTCTTTTCTTCCCCTCAGGCCCTGCAGGAGCAGCTAAAGATGTGTAAGTACATAATATATTGTCAGCTCTCATTGTGGGGAAACTGCTGTTTTCCAGGATTGTGACCTTCAGACACCTGTAGGTATGGCTGAAAAGACAATGAAAATATTTTCTGCACTATCACATATTATCTCTTGGTTGCAAGTGCTCGTTGAAGAATGTTATTGTTTGTGACTTTTGATTTTAGCCTTTCAGTTGGCCTGGCACTTCAACTCAAAATCAATCTCTGTCTCTCTCTCTCTCTCTCTCTGTCTCTCTTTTTTTTTTTTTTGAGAGGGAAAGAGAGAGAAAGATAAAATCAGTTTTATTTCTTTTTTCATCTGGTTTTTGTTTCTCCAACACTTAGTTGTATATGTGGGGCTGGGGTTCGAATCCAGGTCCAGATTGCATGCCAGGCAAGTGCTCTAACCGCTGAGCCACTGCTCCAGCGCCATCAACTCAGAATCTTGAGAAAGGATAATGTTTAATTGTGTTTACATCCCAACTTATGCAGAGACTTCTTTTAGTTAAAAGTTAAGTGACTGTAGGAGAATTAAGCACATAAGATTCTGTGACTATGCAGCATCTTGGGTTAGCCAGGCATGTTAAATGGTTTTGAAGTTAAATTGTTTTGAAAAACTAGATATTTGAGTGATTATATGACCCTTTACTATGGTTTGAATGGGTCCGCTGAAAGTTTATGTGTGAGAAACCTAATTTGCAAATTCATATTTGTTGATATTTGGAGGTGGGGTCTTTGGGAGGTATTTAGGGTTAGATGAGGTCATGAGAGTCAGCCCCCCATGACAGAATTAGTGGCTTTATAAGAAGAGGAAAGAGATTCGAGCTAGGATACTTACTCTGACTCTGCTATGTTAGGATGCAGCAGGAAACTCCTTCCAGAAGCCAAGCAGATGCTGGCACCATGCCCTTAGTCCTTCCAGCCTCCCACACTGGACCAAATGAGCTTCTACTCTTCAGCAATTACCTGGCCTCAGCTGTTTTGTTGTAGCCACAGAAGACGGACAAAGACACCATTCAACATAGTCATCGTTGAGCCGTCTTTAGACCATAGGGCATTAATTAAGGGCTCTCTTCCTGTGCGAGCTTATTTCTACTCAGGAAGCCTTTCAGGATTTCCCTTCTGGCCTTTCAGGATTTCCCTTGTGCCCCTGCTCTTTATTCTCCTACCTGCAATCCCGACGTAGTAAGGACATTACAGGAGTTTATTGCTCACGAGTGTTTGTGGTCACCCTGTGGAGGTTGGGATCAATGTTTCTGCTCCAGATTGGTTGCATATGAAGACTGATGGAGCCACATGACATCAAGAGAGTTGAAAAGACTCACATAATGTGGCTTCCGGGGAGAGCAGGTGGGTACCCAGAGTGGTCCATTCAGCTTCAGCGAGGGTGCGTAGGTTTGGTGTTTATTGCAGTTGGGGCATGGGCCGGGTGAGGGCTCTTATATGGAGGCAAAGGTCTGCTCTCCAGTTGGCGCAGGTTCTTACTGGCCCTCACAAAGGCTGGACAGAAGCGGGTGATGAGCTTGACAGCTGTCAGTGGTCAATACTGAAAACACAGACTTTTTTATTACAAAGAATTCTGAGTAGATTAGAATGGGTTGTAAAGTTTTCTGGGAATTAAATATTTTTATGGGACTTTAAGCTCAAATGAAGCAGTAATAGATTGCTTCAAATTCCTGGGTGCAATGCTTGAGTTTATTACCAAAACATTTAGTAGCAGTGAGTTCTTCGTCCTTATCTCATCCCTATTAGTGCAGGGTTTGGTGTCCTTCAGTTTCTGTGTGCTAGCACCAGATGAATTTTCCTCAAGTTCTGTAGTTGTAGGACCTCTGCACAGAACTGCTCAGTTATTATCTGTTGCCTACTGGATTCAGCCCAGAACCCCTTGGGAGTAGGAAGGATATTTGTTTAGCTAGCTGACTGCATGGTGTGGAGGGAGACAGCGGGTGGGATTGAGCAAGGCCTGGGAGGGAGGCTGAAGTCCTGCTCAGGGTGACTGCTCCTAGAGACCCATACTGGCTTTGTCCTCTGTCCCCTTTCCTTGTTTCTTGCTATTCCCTACTTATCAGTCAGCTGCTCATTACAACCAAATGCCTGAGAAAATTAACTTTATAAGGAGTAGGGTTTATTTGGCTTACAGTTTTGGAGATTGGAAGTTCAGACAGCATAGTTCTTGGATTTGATCGTTTCATGGCCTTGATGGCAGTGGCAGGGACCACACTTTGGAGCAAAATGTTCACATCTTGAACCAGAGTGGGGCGGGCAGGAGTGGAGAGGTCCCACAAGCCCTTCTGGGGGCAGGCACCCTGTAATCTAAGGACCTTTGCCAGACCCCACCTACTGATGGGCCCACCACCTCCCATTAGTGCCTCCCTGAGGTGTTTAGTGGACAAGCCTTCGAGGGACATCCAGTGTGTAGCATTGCGTGGCCTTTTCCCAATTCTGTTTGTAAAAGCTACCTGTTCTTCAGGGCTGATGTCTTATTCTTTGTAAGAAGTGTTTCTGGGAACTCTCAGCTGGACATTGTGTCTTTCTCTTCTTCACTTTGCCAGCATTTTAGACCTTTCTTATGGTACATCTCATTGAGTTCATGTTGTAGTTGTTCATATTCTTGGCTTTCCGCTCTTGGGAGTTTCAGCGGGTGAAATGTCTTACCCATTGTGATGTGCTCTGGAGTCATACTTTAAGCATAGTTAATATTAGGACAAAGTTTTTGAATGAATTCCATCATTTCTTTTTAAGGAGAGAGTGATTTTATGACTTCCTCTTTCTTTCATAGGCATGGAAATGTCTAAAATTTTTTTTTTTACTGATGATTTTGTCAACAGAATTAACCGTTTCAGAATGTGAGATGTTACTTTAAAATTCCAAATTCTTCAGATTTAAATTTCTGTAATTGTACTTCATTAGATGTTCTATAACTAAAAAAGTTATTTTATTAAATCAATGACTGTAGAAATTAAGTGCAGTAAATTCAATTGGAAAAGGATAAAGAAGGTTGTATTTTTCTTTATGCAAAAGGTATATTTAAACACGCTGTATTTTTTAAAGTAGAAGCCATAGAGTTATAACTCTTAACTGGAACATTAGGTGATGCCATGAGTGAATGAGAAGCTAAGAAATTAGGACAATTTAACATTTTTATTATGAAAAATTTAAAATTTTATTTTAAAAAATCTAAAGCTGATCTCAAACCGGAAGAGGCTCAAATAGCGGGAGAGTGGAGAACCTCGTATTGGCCACCGATGTGTTAACAAACCACAGAAAAGTCTTTTTGGGAGAATTATTGTTACTTTTGAATCCAGAAATATTGTAAGTACTACCTTAATCTGTATTTAAAACATCAGTTCTTTAGAGAGGCGTGAAGTTTTCACTCTCCCTTCTCCTGTCAATTTGCCTGCTTTTTGCTGGCATGCAGCCAGTCTCCAATAACAAGTAAAATTATACTTCTGTACTTTAGTAGGCCACTGTACTGGGGACCACAATATAGTGTGATAGGACGATTTAGAAAAATAGTCAGAATTTAATGTTGGTGTGAGTCTTGGCATTTAAGCAAGAATTTGCACAGAGAAGGGGAGAAGGGCAGCCCAGAGCAGAGGAAGGAGCTTGCAGGAGGACGCGGCATGAGCGTGGATGGTCTCCTGGGCAGCTGCCCAGCTGGCTCCCCCTGGAGCCCGTGGCGCAGGCTTGGCAGAGGTGTGAGATGAGGCTGGTGGGCTGGGCCTAGCCTGTGAAGGGCCTTTGGTGCCAGGTCAGTAATCAGACTCGATTTTGTATGCTTTCAAGAGTCATTAGAGATTTTAAGGTGTAGGAAGGAAATGATGGTGTTTGGGTTAGGGCAGTAACTCCTGGAGCAGTGACATGGTGATGTGGGGAAGGTGCAGGCTTGGAGGAGGGGTGAAGGCAGCTGAGGGAGGAGAAGAGGAGATGTTCAAGATGCATTAGGAAGGGGCTGGAGCGGTGGCTCAGCAGTTACAACGCTTGCCTGGCAGGCGCGAGGACCTGGGTTTGAAATGCAGCACCACACACATAACTAAGTATCCAAAAAACAACAAACAAACAAACAGAACCAGCTGACAAATAAAGTCGGTTCTCTTTCTCACACCCGCCCCCTTCTCGCTCTTAAAAAAATGAAAAAAATGAAAGCTGCCCCATCCATATTTGTATTATGGTGCTATTTATTTGGTGCTATATATTTGGTATATATGGTGCTATAATATTGAGAAGGGATTTCAAAAATACTGTGATTAAACTGGGTTTCTTCCTTTGATTTTCATATTTTAAATAAAGCCACAGTCATTTATACAAAAGAAAAACATCTGTCCCTGGGCAAATCTTTTGAGGACAGAGATCAAAGTAAACTGCATAAGGTTTTTACATGATTTCTATATGTATTTGTACAGATCAATATCTGTACAAATTTAATCTTTTATTTTCTGGTAACGTGATCATTGAGAGAGTATTTGAAACTTTCTCATGAAGTGTGGCATGAAAATTTCCTTTGGAGAAATTCATGCTCCTTTCATTTTTACCAAATTGCAGATTTTCAGCATGGATGTGAAGAGCATTCAAATTATAACTTTGTGTACAAGATGAAAATAATTCACACTAAACTTGCCCTTTTTTTACACAAAATAAAAGAAAGAAAAGAAAGATGCATTAGGGAACCTGATAGCAGGATTCCTGGAATGAGTGAAGGAGGGCGGAAAAGCTCTGGGCTGGACTGCAGCTTCCCACTTGAGCCAAGGGAAGGAGCTGCAGTCCAGAAAGGGCAAGGGCCTGGAGGAGGACGAGAAGCCCTTGGGTGCGTGGTCTCCTGGGGGACTGTGGTTTGGCTGAGTGGAGTGAACCGCACCTGGGTCAGAGTGGACTGAGCAGGGGAGTGGCATGTGCTGCCTGTCATCATAGGACGCTGCCACTCAGGGGTGGGAAAGATGGCGCCAGTTGAAAGGGAGGCCCGGCTTACAGACACGTGTACGCAAAAGCAGGGCCAGGAAAGCTTAGAAGATACAGAAAAGTGGTTTTCACAAGAAAGAAACCAGCTGCAATCCTATCACCAGAGGCAGCCATTGTTAACATTGTATGCTAGTTAATTTCTTTTGTTATTTTTTCTAATTGTGTGTCTGGATGGCTTTGCATATTGAAGTCCAGTTTTCGTTTTCTATTTATTGTTTTACGTGGAGGAGTCTTGGGTGTTGTCTAGAGAAGGCACCAGGGGAGTCAGTACAGCTGAGGGGAGGTTGGGGAGGGGGCGGCCTGTTGAGGGAGAGAACACTGGACAGAGGTCAGTGCTGAAACAGGCTCAGGGGCTGACACATGGGGGCATCTGGAGAGAGTCTCCACAAGCAGACCCATGTGAGTGCCAGAATGAGCGCCCCATTACCTATCCCTGTCTCCTTAAATCACAGTGCAGTACATAGAGAACAAAAGTAAATTCAGAATTGGCTGCTGTACAATCCTGCAAAAATCAGACATGCTTTTATTTTATTTCAGTGAATTATCTCAGCTATTTGGCACCAGTAGATTATGTTGGGATATTTTTGGTTGGAAATGGCAGAGGCCCAGCTTAAATTGGTCTAAACAAACAAACAAAGAGGAATTTATTGGCATGTGTGGTGGAAAAGCTCCAGGGGTTTGGTTTTCATCACAGCTGGATCCAGGTGGTCAAAGGACAGGAAGAGAGACTCTTTCATCTCTCTGCTTCCCTGCTTTGGGCTTCATCCGATTGTACTTTCCCCAAGCCTGGCTCCAGTTTGTGTCTTCCCAGCTGAGTGATTCCTGTGGGAAACAGCTCCTCTCAGTTTCATCTGATGTTCTAGAGTAGCGCTCACCTGTGTGGTGGGTCTGTGCCTACGCGCAATCAGCGGCCTGGAGAGTGTGGGATACTCACTGGCCAGGCTCTCGGCCATGTTCCCTACACAGCCATGATCCCACACAAGTGACAATTCCCCAGAGAAAAATCAGGTCACTGCTACCAAAGAGGGGGCAGCTGTAACCAGGTAGGCAGAAGCAAAGCTTGCTTTTTATGTTGGTACTTTTTATGTTTAAAAAAAAAGACTATTTAAACTTTCAGCAATATTTTTTTTTAGTTGCAATGTGTGGGCTTTTTTTGAATTTTGATTTATTAAAAGCCTATAAATCAGCAATATTTTTAAGAATAGTATGAATATGTTTTGAACAAGAAGCAATCTTACATAAGTTGACTCAAATTTAATGTTCATTGTTGAAAATAACAAAAACATAGCCTCTTGATTTAAACAAAATAATTCAAGCACTTCTTTTAAAATTTACAAAATGACATTTCATTGATTCCTTTTTTTTTTTTTAAGAGAGAAGGACAGTGAGAGATAGAGAGGCAGAATCAATTTTTATTGAGTTTTTCACATGGCTTTGTTGCTCTGACACTTAGTTGTGTACATGATGGGGTTTGAACCCGTGTACTTGGGCATGCCAGGCAAGCTCTTCAACCACCGAGCCACTGCTCCAGCCCCAAGATTCCTTTCTTGACGAAGACATTTTATTGTTATAGAAGGTAACAACTGTAGAGAAAAATCTCTTGAAATGAACCAGCAGAAAGCACATTGACAGTCTGTCTTTTTGAAAATGCAGTTAGGAATCTCTAGTCTCGATTTTCCTTGGAATCCTTTCTGAATCTACCATGTCTAATGCTCCTGTATCACCAGAGCCCTCTCAAACTTAAGGGTACCTGATAGACCCTTTTCCCCTCAGTGTAGTAGGAGGCTAGACCGCCTACTGAGGGTGAAGAGGGTAGGGTGGAAGTGTTATTTAAAAAGCCTGTGCTTAAATTCCCCTCCATCATTTACTAGCCATGTGATACTGTGTCTTTAGTATAATTAGCTGTAAAGTGATGATAGTAACTGTGCAGCATGATCATTTTCATCAGTGTCATCATTCTTATGTTAGTAGCTAATTTTCATCATTTTTGCACATTAACTCATTCCATACCCCAGACAGTCTGATGGAGAAAATGCTGTTTTATGTTTGGAGTGCTCAAAGTTTTGGTGGTTAATAGATACGGTATCTCAGAATGCTAGCATGATTCTTAGCATCATGACTGTGTCCTGGTAAGTAAAATTATTAGGTGGGTGAAGGCTTGTTGAAAAGACTTCCAGAGCCTCTGTCACAAATACCCAGTAGCGGAAGTCACGGCATGTTGAGGACCCTGCTATGGTCAGAAGCCACACATTCCCACTGGTAGCCATGGTTAGGTCTTCCTTAGGTGGGACCCAGTGGAGTAGGAACAGAAAGGGAGAAAAGTAGCCCACCCAGAGATGGAGAGGGCTGGAATGCTGGACCAGAAGGCACAAGAAAGAGAAAGGGAAGGGAGCCCCAGGGGTGATGGATGGGAGAAATGGGGAGGGGTGTTTGAACTGGAGGCAGCCACACAGCACAAGATGGAAGAAAGACCTCCCCGCTCCAGGGGTGGGGTTTTCTAATGTTAAAGGAGAAGTAGTTTAGGAGCTAAGCCCCTTGGAGAGCCATGGGGGGACTTTTCAGAGTGACATGGGAATAGTTCAAAGCTGTGAGTTACCCCAGTTTGATCATCGTGCATCATATCCGTGCCTTGAAATATCCCACTGAAGCCCATACAGTTACGAAGCAGTTTATAAAATAAGTTTAAAAATTTCACGAGTTACTTAAGAATAAAAAGAAAAAAGTTGTTAGAATATAGGGAGCCAGCAAAATGTAGGGTGAGGGGTTGGACGGTGCTTTTCATGAATTTTAAAATTGACCAAGATAGTTATGATTAGAAAGAAAAATTGGGGGACAGAGACAAAATCGTCAGTGCTTCTAGGGTTGTTGTAGCAGGGCAGACTCCAAAGAGGAACATTCTTGCGTGTAGATTGAATTGGCTGCATGGGAAAGAGCTCTGGGGCTGAGGAGGGGTCAAGGAGGATGCTGGCTCCATCCCCTGCTGGGTGCTGAGGAATATGAAAACAAGCCACATGTTCTTGACACCATTAGGGAAAGTCTAGGTTCCTTAAGGTCAGGAGATGGAGAGGTGTTCCTGCTTTCTTACAGCAAGTGACATTTCCACAGCCAAGTTTGAAATGACCCCGCACTCCCTGTGCTCCTTGGGAAGGGAGCACTTAAAAGGAGATGCTTGCCAGGGCAGGTAAATGACAATTTAGCTCTCGATCCATTGCCTCTGTGCAAAGAGAAGTTGAGAGCGTTCCTTGGAAGTGAATGTTCCCCACGTTCTACAGAAATACATTCTGGAAGAAAGGGAGCAGTATTGGCCAAGGGCCTTATCCAAGGAGGCAGAGGAAAAGAAAACCGTCCAACTAAGTGGTGCAGTTGTGAAGAAAGGAATGAGATTAAACGCAAGGCCCAAATAAGCAACGGCAAAACAGTACTTCAGTAAAAACTCATTTACAGCTGTTTGATAGAATCGAGTGAAACCACCCTCAGAAGCAAAAGGCACTGTAAAAACATCATAAGGAAAATTAAATAATATTTTCATCTGGAGAATTTTAATGTAGATGGAAGTAAAATTTGTCAATTAATAAACTTACTCCAAATGATCATCACAAATGATAACAAAAATAGGTGATTGGAGCTACTTGCGTGGTGTCCAGAGGTTTCCATATTAGATTCGTACTGTTTACAAACCAGGATCAATCCAGCCTCTGCAGTGGTGCTGCAAACATGGGAGCAGGGGACATGACGGGCTGTTTCCTGCTTTTTGGAGCAGCTCTGGTAACAATGGCTCTGTGTTTAGGGCATCTTCCTCGATGAGTGAGGACATAGCTGTTGGTTGTGGAAGGCAAAGGGAAGTGAGAACTCTGGATTCTTGGGCAAGCTGTGGGTAGGGTGAGTTGAAAGATGTTAATATTTGTCATCTGTGTCCTTGAGCATGACATGGTTCCATTATTTTACCTTTAAAACCTTTAGGTCACGTGGGATATCTATTTTATATGACCCAGAAGCTAAGCAAATATGGTGATTTTGAGTATTATATATTACTGGGGAGGAAAAAAGTAGTAGTTTATATTTGATATATTAACTTTGAATAAAATTTCTTTTAGTTTTAAGTGAAAATTATTGATAGAATGAAAATCATAATGTAAAAATGGTGGAAAGGCTTAGGTGTTTCATACAGATATTTGATTTTAAATGGACATGTACAAAATACATTATCGAAAAAAAGGATAGGAGAAGTTGAAAGCAATCCTTTGAAGTAAATGTTACTCATGTTCTCCAGAAATACATTCTGGAAGAAAGGAAGGGACCAGCATTGGCCAAGGGTCTTATCCAAGGAGACAGAGTGAAAGACAACCATTTAAAGTTGTGAAGAAATGAAGATTAAACACAGGGCCACCCGCACCAGGGAGCAACCACAGACAGTGGCAGGCCAGGAGGCAGCCCACTTTCTGAAACCCTGACTCAAAAGAAATCAGACTTTACTTACGGTTCAGGAGAAACTCAGTCTCTCTGGCTCATTTAGGAAAAGTTTACAAGATGAGTGTGAAGCAGAAAGGTGCATAATTACCTGGAGGCTCTGGATCCATACATTCGATCTGAGAAGGGTAAGAGGAGCTCCCCTGCTGGCTTAGCAGCTTCACAGGAAGTAGACTAGAGGTAGAATTAATGAGATCAAGGAACTGGGAAGCCATCTCTCTGTAATCTTAGCTGCAGTGGCAGCTCGTGGTCGCCTGCATTTTCGTTTCGTTTCTTTTTCTCCTTGCTTTTCTCTTTCCTGGCTTGCCAGGCGTCAGGTCAGCTTTGGTGAGATGGGTCACTTAGCATTGTCTCGCTCTGAGAGAGTGAGTCACGTTTAAACTGTGGACTGAGGTGTTGAAATGGGGAATCTGAGTCACAGTAGGTCCACTCTGCCTTCAGTGTTACTTGTTACTGCAAACATCTTTTATTGATGCTGTGACCAGAAGTCTGAGTCAGAGCCCTGGAAGCATGTGATCTTAGTCTAGGGGATTATTAAGATGCTCAATGAATGGATTTAACCTTGACACACTTTTTTTTCTCCTTGAACACCTATTATTATTTGATAAAAGAAGTCAAATCTTTGCTAACAGAAAGAGACCTATTTCAAGTAAATGCCCATTTTATTTTTTCAAACCTGGTCCAAAATGGTTAATACATGTTTCATGGTTCTTAGGAATTGTTCTTGTGGTTTAAAAGGGTTTTCCCCCCCTTAAGATGTTGTGTGGTTATGATTAAAAAGTAACTCACTTCTAAGTTTTCTCAAATTTTTCAGATTACATCACATTCTACACATTTTTCAAATGATGTGTATGACCAAAAATGAAACATTGTCTTGATACCAGAGAGAGCAGTTTACCAATAGATTTTTAGCCACGCCCCTTCTGGGAAATCCAGGTTTGGCACACATGTTTATTCTTTGAGTAGTGGGTCACAGGTAACTAGAGAATGGAGTAACTACTCACTGAATCTGACAAGCCCTTTAGTATGACTTCCCTTTGTCAATTTGAGGACAAGGCGATTAAGTCCTCCTGCTAAGATTGGTTCTGAGTGCTGAATGATGTTTATACTCAAACCCCAGCTCTTGATTCCAGACCCTTCCCTTGGGTCTTTCCCCTTCTGTCCCTAGTGTGTCTCTTCCTTCATTGACTTGGGCTTCAGAACTGATAATGGATGACTTGAGTTTGTATTTCTAGTCAATAGGTAAAGATTAAACTATATTTAAATCTTAGCCTTTCTGGGACCTTAAAAGTATTCAAATAGGTTGTTGCTTATCCATGGAATAGAAGAGGCCAGCCTTCCTACCTCTTCATACCTGTCCTTCCCTTCCTTTACTTTTGGCTTAGCTGTGGAAGACAGAAATCAACTGCTTCCACCCCTGTTCCAGCCTTCCATTAGTTCTTAGCTTCATAGTTGGAATCAACGTGGACCCTCTGACCACTGTGAAGTGAGGGCGATCATGGGGGCTGGAGCTCATTGTGCTGCAAGGGATGCCCCCAGAGGCTGTGCTGGAGCAGGGAGCTCAGCTGAACAATCCCGGCAGGATTTTATAGCTGGCGTTACAAACCTAGGGAACAGCTGTGGGAATGAATTGCCAGGGTGGAAGAGCAAACAGGAGTGTCTACCGAATCACACTTCATTTGTTAGTACCGTTGTAATTAATAGAGACTCTAGGCTTAAATACTTCAGGGCATGGGTGGAACTCTTAACAGTTTAATTTGCTTGCTTGCTGAAACTGAGAGCCGTGCGCTTCCACCGGAATCTGCGAAGGAGTGTGCTAGAACTTCTCTTGGTATAAGGTTGAGGAAGGACCCCAAAAGCTTGAGACAGGAAGGTTGCCACGAGTCCAAGTGTGACCTGCTTGCCACTGCAGGGATGCCCCTTCTCTAAGACACTGAGAAGACTTGGGAATATGGTAGTGAAGGGAGTGTCCCTGAAGAGCTCTGAGGTGGCAGTCCTAGGTAGGATGGATGGCTGTGCCTGCCACTGAGATGGGTTCTTTATTTCACTGGGCATGATGGGATCCCAGAGAGCAGAGGCCAAGTGTACAACATAAAACTTATATGTATTTTTTTCCACTGGGGATTGAACCAGGTATGCTTAAGCACTGAGCCATATTCTCAGCTCTTTTTGTATTTTATTTTGAGCTGCTTAGGGCCTGGCTAAGTTGCTGAGGCTGGCTTTGAACTTGTGATCCTCCGGCCTTAGCCTCCTGAGCCACTGGGATTACAGGTGTGCACCACCATGCCCAGCTGAACCACACTGAGCATTTTAACAGAATTTACTCAGGAATTGGTTAAGTAGGACTCGAAGGATCAGGAAGGTAAGAAAAAAGGGAGATAATGGAGATGGTAATAGCAGGAAATAGCTATTTCCCCAGGCCTGGGGCAGTCAAGGCAAGGGATTGGGGTTATCAAAGTGGAGGAGTTTTGGGACCCAGACCTGAGTAGAGGGTGTTGCCCGCTGCTGCTGACATCTCAGGGTCTTGATGGAGGAGCCTCATGGAGTTGGACCCAGACTTAGGAGAGGGCATGACCAGGCTGGGGCTGTCAGCTCTGACTTTTGGAACCCATGAGTAATCACAGCTGCAGGTCACATGGTGCCATTGCCTGCCCACATGAGTTGTATGATCATAAGGGAGTGTAATGGGCTGCATTTTTGGAGTGCTGGAAGAAGGCTGGGGAGGAGGGCCGCTTTCTGGGATGTGATGTTGACAGGAAGAGCAAGCAGAACCTGAAAGAGCAGCCTTCATCTTCTGTGTCACTTTGTCCTCTCTCTAGCTTCCCCATCGGTGGAAACTAATTGGAGCCAGGTGGCAAAAAGAGTGGTTTTCAGAGTCCCAGCAGAGCGTAGGTGGGGCTTGGAGGAGGGGGAGAAGCTTATTATCTAGCATAGGTGCCCCAGCAAGAGTAGACTGTCTTGGTGTACTCAGTAGTTGTTTCCAGATCACCCTGATCCTTCGGCAGTTATGCTAGTTTCTCTTCCCTTACTGGCTGCAGCCCCTGGATGCATGATGGTGAACTCAGAGAAGTCCTGATAAATCCCTGCGCTTGAGCCAGGGGAGAGGAGGTGGGAAGATGGTGGAAGATACCTGTCGCCTTCACTGATTGTGTTCGTGCACCTGTCCCTCAGTCTGCTCCTGGTTACAGTAGAAGAGGGGCGCTCTGTGGCTCCCTTCTCTCACTTTTGCCTTTCTTTCCTCTTCTCGTGCGGCTCTGCTTGCCGGTGTCTGGGTGCTGGCTCTGCATCTCGCCTCTCGTGTGGAGCCCGTGATTTAGAAGTGGACTGTGCTTGGCAGGTTTATCCTGGCTGATGTGGTTCGCTTGCTCCCTTTCTGAGGGAGGAGAGTGAGCGACTGAGTTTGTTAGCTCCCAGAGTGAGCAAGGGCTGCAGGGCAGTTGGGCCTGTGTTCTCTTCCTCAGTACGAATTGGCCTTGTTTTCACTTTGCATTTCTTTTCCGGCATGGGATAATTTGATCTTCAAGGGAAGATTCTAGGAGGTGAAGTCATCTCTTTCTCTGCTCTTACTGATTAGCTTTAATCCTGGCAGAAAATAGAGTTATGCTGTCTATGCTGCGAACATTCTGGGCCCTCCGTCAATGGCTGGCACTCAGTGCTGGGGAGGTGCGGCTCTGTTCTGCTCTCCCTGCTGTCTCCACTGGTTTAGGGGACAAATTTTGCAGCCAGTTAGTAGTCACGACTGCAAGCCCTCCCACTTGTGCTATAGTGGCCGAAAGAGAAGCAGACACTTTCTCAGTGAGGGACGGAGTGGCTCATTAGAGCGGACAATGCTGTGGGCGTTCTGGCCCAGTGGAGTTCCCAGCCTGACATTCCAGACCCTCAGCATTGAAGATGGGCCGTAGACCACTTCCAAAACCTTGCGGAAATCTGTGTGTACATGTGATGTTGTATTCAGGTGTACTGAGATTGCAGTTTATCTGCCTTTGATTTCAGTTACACGTTCTCCATGGGACCCGTGGTTGTCCAGGCTCATCAGATGCTTGCTTTGGCACTAACCTAAGAAAATATTAGAAGAGGAATTGTTAATGCAGGTTGACAACAGAATCTTTAAAAACATGGAGTTCTGTGAGGGGAAAAAAAAAAGGATTGGAATTCTGAAGACTTAAAGTTCATTGTTAAATTTCTGAGCAGTGAGATGAATTTAACATCCTAGTTTTGAACTATCCTAGGATAATGTCCACTTTTCTTATCCAGAAGCATCTTTTATGAAATCAGTTCCCCACACCAGAATGTGTGTGTGCATGTGCGTGTGCGTGTGTGTGCTCATGGTGGGCTTCTGTCATCACACTGGAAGGTGCCAGGTACTGGCCATGTCGTCTCTGGTAGTCCAGTCGGGCAGCTGTTGGAAATCTAAACCTGTCTGCTTCTGCTCTGTGATGTTGATCTCCACCTCTTCATCCAACTCTTCATGGCTGTTGAATCACTTTTATTTAGTTTTTCATGTGGTTTCCGTTGCTCCAACACTTCACTGTGTACCTGGTGCTGGGGTTTGAACCCGCATCCTTGCGCATGCCAGGCAAGTGCCACAACCGCTGAGCCACCGCTTCAACCCTCAGCTTGTTGAGAACGTTGACTTAACATCTCTGGGCCTTCCTTTCACTAGGAACCTATTACAGCTTGCCCGACTGCTTCTTCCTGAAGCTCTGGTCTGTGTAGTGAAGGCAGATCCCCATCACCCCAGCTGGCGGGTCGCTGCCCTCTTGGACACGTGCAGGGCAGCATTTGGTTCTCTACTGGCAGCCAAACAGTGGCTGGGATTTATTCTTCCATAAGGAGATTTGGTTTAGTTCAATCAGTTTTTTGGTAATTAAACCTCATTCTGGACCTGGGTGTCCAGATGTAAGGTAGCTATTGATCAGAACAACCAAAGGAGATAGGTGGCAATGTGACAAGATCTGCAAAGACTGATGGTTTCTTCTAACGCTAATGAAACACAGACTAGGACTCTCCCATCTTCTTGGTTCCCGATTTCCTTAAATGGGATGATAAAAATAGGAGCGATCCAGCACTCATGGACGTGGAGGCTGAGGAGAGCAGGAGTTGGAATCGGTAAACTTGGGTTTGCGTCCTTGCTCCGTTGGTTGTGTAACCCTGATCGCGCTGCCCGCCTTTCAGAGCTTCTGCGCTTCATCTTGAAGACGTGGCCCATGCCTGTCTTGTAGGATTGCGGTGAGTGTTAAAGGTAGTGGTGAAAGAGCATTAGCGGAGTGCCTGACATTAGCCACACGAGCAGGTGGTAACGCTGGGGAGACGCTCAGCGCTTTCATAAGAGTGATGTGGAGGCAGCGCCACAGGAGGAAAAGCCACCGTGCTGACTGTCCCTGGCGTTGTTTTTGACTTTTGCATCCTTCTCCCTCCGAGGCAGAGTGGGACTCAGAATGTGAATTTGAATGTTGGTTTTGCTTGGTGGTTCCAGATGTTTACTTACTCCAAGTCTCTGCACCCAGTTCTTCAGGTCTGGGCTCTCGGAGCTGTTGAGAGGAATAGCACTGGGGCCTGTGAAGTCCCGCTGCTGTGCCTGACACTCTGAGGGACTTATTGATGATGCTGTTTTAAAAGTCCAGTTCTCTAGTCTTGGAGTTAAGCATAGTTGTTTGTAGAAGGAATGGGTGAAGTAGCAGCGCCATTCCTCTGGGAGTGAGTACAAAGGCCATCTGATGAGTTATTTGGAGGTTTAGAAGAATGGACATCTTATAATTATTGATATTTTTGGAGGTTTTGTGTTGTATCTAGAACTATTTATTATTCAGTAGGTATAAGAGGTACTTTACCATTTCCTGCCAATTAGGTGTGTAAAGTTTTTTAATTTTGTTATGGATTACAGATTGGGTTTTAGGCTGTTGAACAAGCAATAAAAGATAATAGACTTAAAATAATTTATTATTCTCATATTTGGGGAAGTTAGAATATATTTTAAGCAGAATTAAATTAGGCAAATGGGGAAAGAATTAAACAAATGTAATTGAATTTGAAAAGAGTAAACGTGTGTGTCCAAATCTCCAGTTATTTATAGCTTTAAAAATGATTTTATGATGACGTTAGTCACTCAGAACCAAAGTAAACAGCTGCAATAATCTTGAACAATTTGTCACCATTATTTCCTATTATCTATACTAAAGGTACAAATTCATTTTTTTCTTTTTTTTAAATATATTTTTATTAGTTCACTATAGTTTTACATAATGTTGGAATTAGTTGTCACATATTCCTAGATGCACACATACAAATTCATTTTAATTAAATCCATTTTCATTAAAAGTAGTAAATAACACTGTTAAACCACACGGATAAGCATAACATCGTTTCTCAAACAATATGATTTTGACACTTCTGAATTAAAGAACAATTTAACTTCAGCAAGAAGTTAATGAAGTTAATTATCTGGCAAAATTGAGTTCTCTGCTCAATCTGGGTAAATGAGATCAAGGTGGATTTTGCCCTTGATTGGAGTTACTATTGCATTTGTGGCCGGTGTTCGCCAGGTGACTGCCAGATCTACCTGCGGCGAAGCAAACTCTCATGGACATGCATAACCCTGAGATGGTCTCTAGGGTCACAGGATTCGATGAAGGTGTTTCGATGCTTTCAGTCTGCTTGCTTCGTGAGAACTGCGAGTGTTGGGTTCAGCCGCGTAACATTTGAATTTTGTCGTGGTAATGGGTCTTTACGAAAAGTAACTTATGTATGTGAATCGGGGCTTTAAGGCAGGCTTCCCAGTTCCTTTAGAAAAGGCTGAGGAAGTCTGCTAGAATGTGGATTCCTCTCTGCAAGGAACAAAGCTGTATGGTTTAGAGTAGTGGTTTCCTCCAGACCTTCCTGTGAAACATTTCCCCTCTTTCTGTAATAGATCATGTATTAAATGGCTTGTATGTTTACATAAAATCAAATTAGTGTTTACTCTTTTTGGACTTGAGAACTCTTTCACTACCTGTAGTTGTGCCATTGAATTGGCACGGAGACCCAAAACCTCCTTGCTTTACAGACAAGGGAGCGGCTGCTTGTCCACAGTCTGTCACCGAGAGCTGTGGCTCGGTCAAGGAGAACTGGGCTTCCTGATGATAATCCGTGTGCCCCCTCCAGTCTCGGCTGCCTTTGGTTTTCCATATGGTTTGGTGATCGGGTTTTTTGGCATTTGCTGAGTTGCACATTTGGTATGTGTGACTGAGGTGGAGCCAAAATACTGTGCTATTGAAATACTTGGTAGAAACACTTGAAATATAATCGCAGTTGACTCTAGCTGGATGATCCCTTCTTTCTCATAACCAAAAATGTAGTCTCTGCCACATGACCAAGTAGCTCATTGAAAATGTTTTTAACCTTTTAGAACAGACGACTCCATAACAGAAGATGACAAGAGGAGGTATGTGTGGTATTGCACCTGGCTTTAATTTGAATGACTTTGGTCCTGCTTCATGGATTTAACACCCAGTAGCACATAACCAATAACACAGACTCCATCAGGAAAACCTTAGGCACACAAGGCAGGTAGGAGCATGAGACCTGGAAGAGAGCTTGCCCAGGACTCAGAGCCCTCGCTGCTTCCGAGCACACTTGATTTCTGTCTTGAGCGTGGCCTGTGCTGGTTGCCATCCTGTGGCTTGGAGTGGGCTGCTCTTCCTCCCTGGGTGACCTCCTCTCATCTCCAGGCCTCCTGCTCTCTCCTCCTGCTCCAGTCAGCTGCACTCTGCTCTCCTCACTCCTTGTCCATGCCCCTCTCATTTCATACGCATGTCTCCCTGTGCATGAAGGTTTTTGTTGCCCAGAGCAGCTAAGACCCTGGTGACCACTCTGAATTCTTGATTAATGTCGATTCCCTGTAACCTGTTACACCCCTGATGTTTATTACCATGTTGACTTACAACACCCCAGCTTCTTTCTCATTGTGAGTAAAATATCTAAAAGTTCCATTAATTCAATTCAGTACAGTTTTCTTACATAGCGTCTTTTTAATATAGAAAAAGTTATAGTTCCAGACAACAATATTCTGAATTCTTTGGAAAAAATTATGAGTTATTTTAATAATTATATAATTGTTTAAAGTACTTTGTGCTTTTCTTGATTCCTCTCTATGTAATATCATTTAAATTGTTCTGATTTCTTAAAGAAACTATGGAGGAGTGTACGTTGGCCTCCCATCTGAAGCTGTCAGTATGGTGTCCAATCAAACAAAGACTGTACGAAAAAGTAAGACTGTATGGCGTTTATTGTCTCAGAATATTTTCGTTTTATGAAAAAAGACCTTTGCATTTCTGCTTGCCTGACTGCACGTATCACATAGTAGCAGTGAGCCATGTGTAAGTACTATCTGTTCACTGTGATCATTTCTTGAAGTTGCTATTTGTGGTTATGCTCCATGTGTTCTTAATTTCCTATTAATTTAAGTGATCAGTGTGAAAATGAAAGCTAACATTTAAATAGGTTTATGGTTTTTGTAGAACACAAAGGTGGATTTCTGTAGTTTCTTATAAAGATGACTGATGAGCACCTGATGATCAAAGGAAAAGTGACTACCTATTATATAATTAAATGAAGTGAGGTTCCCTTTTCCGAGTTTCAATGGTTAGTAATTGTGGGGCTAATGAAGTTGATCTGAGTAACAGGCATGACGGCAGCCATGTGGATGTTGTCTAGCTAGGAGGTGTGAACTGAGGCTCATGGTACAGAATGCTGATTCACCAGCCAGTGCTGCGGTGTGTTATATGACACATGGTTCTCAGTGAATGTTAATATAGTTTTGTGTACAAAATAAACATATTGCATTGTTTTAACCTACTATAGTTATTTGTTTCTCATTGCTATTTCTGTAAGAGTTAGACTGGAAAATACATATATGTCACTACTGTCTGTAATTTTGTAGGAAATTGAATGCTCTTTATATCTCAACACTTAACTTTCTTAATTTTCTCTTTAAGATTAGAGGAAAATAGCGTCGCGACTCAATAATCAAGAGGTACTGTATACTTCTGTATGTATGTTTAGCTTTGATGAATGAACTGTGGATGTTATTGCTATGCATTGCTACGAAATCTTGAACTTCAGAATTGCAAGGTGGGTGTCATCCTGTGGATCTGAGAATGCGAAGAGCTTACTGCTGAGGTCATTTGTCTGTACAGCTACTTTTTTTAAACCTCCTTTTGTTTTAAATACAGTTTATTTAATCAGAGCAAACTGTGTTTCCTTGTAAAACACTGAGGTCTCACCTTTTTTTTGCCCAAAACTCAAGGATGTAGACCTTGAGAAGTAATAGCTAGTTAGAGATCAGAGGCTTGGATTGGAGTTAGACTAGGGTCGATGTGAGGTGTCCATAGCCAGCATTCAGTTAATGCACAGGGAGAAGATGGATCCAGTGGAGATGCGGAACGCAGGAGGCTCAGCTCACGAGGTCCCACAGTGCACAGTGCTCCGATCCCCATTGAATTTTGGTCCTGCTGATGCTGGGTTTTTGTGGAAGTTGGGTTTATAGTCTCTTAGAGTTGAAGAATGAAACTGAGGGACACCAAGGCACGTGGAGCAAACAGAGCTTATTTAAGAAAGAATCGAAAGAAAAAGCTTCTCCAGGAGGAGGGAGTCTCAGAGCCGGGTCCTCATATAAGGGTTGTGACTTACCTTCTGGGGTTGATTAATCATTTCCTTCCCTCCCCCATGCCTAGGAATGTGAGTGTGAAATTCTGGTCTGCTCTAGTCCTTTGCTCTGGGCCCGTGAGCATCTTTATCAGCAGAGGGGAAGGCGCTGTCTGGACCACCCTTGTTACAAAGGGGGATGTGGAGCTGATACACATCTCTGCCTCCTTAGGGCAGTGATGCTCTTAGCCCTCCCAGGAAAATGACCATCAGCTAATTTCCTCTTTACTGCTCCGCATCATCCTGCCAACACTGACTGCCTAGCCTCTTCTGCTTCGCTGCCTCTTTTGAAACCTCCACTCCACTTGTCAGGAATACCCTGTTTCCTGAGAGTTTTTTTTCCTTTGGGAATCAGATAGCCTTGGATTTGAATTCGGGCTTTTGTACTTACTGGGCAGGCATTACTTCCCCCTTTGTGGCCTCTGTTATGTAATGTGTAAGGTGGATCTAATATTTAGATTGAAGGGTTATTATTAGGATTAAATGTGAAATAAATGGTGGCTTCTCCCATCATCATTGCCAATGCCACCATCATCTTGTTATTCTTATGTGACCAGAACTCAGCTGTTGGCAGGCTGGAAACAGGCCTTTTTTGGTATTGAACCAAATTCTTGCCCAGAGCCTGTAGGAGTAAGTAAGTGTCTAGGATGGGGTGGGCTGCACAGTGAGCTCATGGTGGGGGTCCTCATGGTTCCCCTGCTGGAGGAAGGGGCCTGGGTGCTGGGATGGGGTGGGCTGCACACTGAACTCATGGTGGAGATCCACATGCTTCCCCTGCTGGAGGAAGGGGCCTGGACACTGGGAGACCTTCTTCCCCACAGGAAGAGTAACAGGCTCTGTATAGCCAGTTCTTCCAAGACTCCCATCAAGGCAGCAACACTGTGGAAGTTTAGATCCCACTGCCTGTGCTAACACCTTGGGATTAATCCACTGAAGATCTTCCGTCTCTAGGATTTGAGTTGTAGCCCTCAATATAGATTCTGAGTTCCCTGCCGGTTTTGTCCTGTGTACATGTGCTTGTATGATTTGCATCACACAGAACAGGCAATCTAGTTGAACGCAACCATGCATCACCTTTTCCCTTCCTGAAGATGGGGTGTATTTCAAAGAGTGTTGACAGGCGTGGGAGCCTGGGCAGCTTCTGCTGTGGCACAGACCTCGGGTGAGCATGTCCTAGCCTCACTTTCTCATGGGAGAGGTGAGCAAGTTGACTTGTGTGTGGGTCTAAAGTTCCTTCAGAACAACTCAGCAGCATTACTGGTGAGCAGCCCCATAACTTCACGTAGCTAGCTAAGATATTTCTTTACTGTTCATGGCTATAAATTATGGCATTTTATTGCCACCCCTATCTTCTGCACTTTCCCCGTTCTTTGATTCTGTTTCTAAATGATGAGTTTGATCCTGGTCTCTCTTTTGCTTCCTTCAAATTGCCTGAAAGGTTTTCTAAGTTGAATGGCCATCCATTTTCCACAGTGGCTGTTGTGCTTCTGTGTGACATGTCTGATTTGTGGTATTCTGGACATTGGATGGACACCCTGATGAGAATACTGTCCTTTGGAAAAGAAGACTTTATGGAAAGGATTAGCTACACCTTTTTTGAAGAATGAAAAAAAGACTCTCTGAACCGAGCTCTCTTGCTGACCTAAGTTCAAAGTGGATTTGGTTACTTTCTGAAACAAATTAAGCTATGCCTTCAGAATCTCTTAAAATTGCTCGTATCATGATACAAATGTGCGGTCTCCTTGACAGCTTACTGTAGGGTGAAAATCATGTGCACTCAGATGTGCAGAGCACCTCTGTCCATGGGGCTTACGTGATGGTTCTCAGGTGCCAGTGGCTGGACTGGCCTCCTCCGCATCCCCCAGCGGAGCTCAGCCTGATGCCGGTAGCTGGAGCAGCCCTCCCTGCAGCTTCTAACTGTAGGAGAGGGATGCGTTTGTGACGTAACATCTGTCCTTTTGGTAATGTTGACATGCACGCAGCTGGGTCAGGGCATGCTTTGTCCTGCTGTATTTTAATTGTAAGTTTATAAGTCTCTTTGGCTACCCCACTCAGTCTCTTCATATAAAGAACACCAGAGCTTAGCACTATGCTGGCCACAGAAATAAATCTTTAATAAATTTTGGGTGGACGTTGAATATGATCTTGACTTAAAAGAAAAGCAGTTGGTTGTATTCTTATCTAAGTCATACCTTTTGAAGTTTGCTGAATACTTTTCTGTTTGTTTTTTATTTTTTCACAGTCTGCTCATCAATTTGGAAGGAATTTGGCCCCATGGACATTTCAATGTGCACACCCATTCCCAAGGAAATTCTAAAGTTACCCCCTTCCCCCAGTCTTAAGTGAAAACAAGCATGGGTGCAGGTGGAAAGTTGTAGCAATGGAGGGAACTTGGCCAAGCAGCGTGCTCGTCTGTGGAACTCTCTGTGGCTATCCCATGAATGACAAGTTCAGACTGTTGGAGGCTGTCGTCCAGCCTGGGCTGTCGTGCTCCACAGCATTGCCACCGCTGCACGACATGGCTCGTGGATGTTAGATCTTTTCACCAATACTTTTTTGATAATTTTTATATAACAAAATCCTTATTCTATTTATAACTTAATAAGGCACTATAAATGCATAACCTAAAGTAATATATTTGCCTCTTTCACTATTTCTACTTCACATTGATTTTTAGCTGTAAAATTGGTAAATGAATTCTTACTACTATTTCTCCCTTTTTCTACCGTTTGGTTTTCTAATTTTATTTAGATGTCAGAGAATTTCCTTTATTAGGAACATTGTATAACATTACAATATTTAAAAATAAACTAGTTAAATTTGCATGCCAGTGCACAGGTTGACTTAAGTTCCTGTTTCCTTTATCAGAGGCTGATGTAACTGCACATGCTTCCTGGTCACTGAGTCTCATTCTGCCTTTGTGTAATCGTGGCATCTCATCATGTTAATTCTATATGACTTTCAAGGACTTAAGATTGATCATACTTGGATATCTGGAAAGTTTTTAATTTGCTAATGACATGTATCTATGTATCTATTTACTATTGCAATGTAAAGTATTCAATTACCAATTACCAATGTGTTTCAACAATTAAACATTTTATCCCTCTTTCCTGTATTTCTTTTTCCTTCTTTCTTTCTTTGTTTTAAAGAGAGAGAAAGAGAATCAGTTTTATTTAGTTTTTCATGTGCCTTTTATTGCTCCAACACTTCCTTGTGTACATGGTGCTGGAGTTCGAACCCGCATCCTTGGTATGCTAGGCAAGTGCCACAACCACTGAGCCACCACTCCAGCCCTTTCCTGTATTTCTTAATTATTTTTAAAAGAACACTTTCAAAGAAGCCATACTTCTTTGATGTCAATGAGACGTATAAACACAATACATTAATATCTAAAGATAATAATGTATAGAATAATATGAAAAAACAAAGATTTTCATGAGAAAGGCATGTTGTGTGTGTTTGGTCTAAATGATAACCACAGGGACACCAAAAGGATAAAAAAGCAAAGGTAAAAATTACCCTCACTGGAAGAATGGATCCAAAAACTGTGGTGCATTTATACCATGGAATATTACACAGCAATCAGAAACAATGACATTGTAGCCTTCGAAGGTAAATGGATGGTTATGGAAGAGATCATGTTGAGTAAAATCAGCTTAACCCAGAGATCTAAGGGTTGATTGTCTCCACTCATCTGTGGAGGTGGGGTCTAGACCCTGGACAATGAGAAAGTTGGTCTAGTAACATGAGTTAAATCCAGATAAGATGTAATGCTTTACAATCTAATACTTTTTTTAGAGTTATAATGGGAAGGGGAAGGGAGGGATAAGGGAGGGTAATTGGGGGGGGCACTCCTGGGGATAATTGCAATATCCAG
>PVKS010018949.1:0-39198 GCA_004027875.1 Aplodontia rufa
CCCAAATGTATGTTACCTTATAAAACTCATAAGAACACATTTAATAAACCCAAATATCATCTTATAAAACTAAATCAAGATTACTCAAATTTATTTAGCAGTTAATGTTTTAACATTTTGACTTTGTAAATTTATCAGATGTCTTCTTTAACAAACACATTTATATAATTAATCCCATTTATGTTAAATCTATATTACTCTTTTGTTGTTAACTTAGGTTATTTATGAAACCTTAGGATATTAGACAAATATAAACCATCTTCTTTCCATTGAAGAAAAATCCTAGAAGAAAATAATGTTACACTCTAAACATTTATAGAAATTAACATTTTATTGATTGACCACCTAGAAAAAAGATGTGAGTTAGTATTTTGAAACACATTTTACTCTTATGTATAAATGATTTAGATTGAACCTCTATTTTTAAATGTTTAAGTCACTTGAATTAGAAGTCAATGTTTAAGTCACTTGAATTAAAAGTCATTTGGATCCATGTTTTTAATTTTTAATTTAATTTATGAGCGCTCATTTATAAGCCAATTTGGTACCATATATTGAACTCACATATAACATACAAACACATAGGACAGGAGTGTGCACACACACACAAAACAACAGGAAACATAGATTTTTAGACCCTGGGAAAAATTGAACTTTTGAGTAAAGACAGCAGCTGTAAGTAAAAAAGGTTACAAACGGTTACAATTTTCCCAGACCACTTAATTGGAGTTTTCCAGAGATCAGTAGAGAAAGGAGTAGTACACCGCCCATCAGCATGAAGGAATGTGCACCTGGAGGGAGATTGCTGGCCAGTCTACCAAAACAAGATAGTCAATTTTTTCCAAATAACCTCTCAGAAAAAAAAAAAGACTGACTGAAAGATAAATTTAGGTGTACAAAATAGGTGAATTTACCAGTAATATTGAGCTCAAGATCCAAAAAATGAAATGGCCATATTTATTTTAGTAAAGGAGCATGCACACATCTTTGGCACCAGAATTAGAGTTAGCCCAGGCTTTATGTATTTTGTTTATAGAAACTCTTTTACTTTAACCTCCGAGGAAGATTAGGCGTCCTAGACTAGGCGCCAGAAAGAGAAAGCAGCAGTGGGAAAAATATCGGGTCCTTTTTTTTTTCTTAGTACTTTTTGTAAACCTCTTTTTACATGTCTTTAGACCCGTTTGTAAGAACCAAGAAGAGTGTTTGCTTACCTTGACAAATGAAGTAACTGTCCTAGGACTCACAGCAGTTCCTTGTGCTTTCAATAACAACATTACTGTTTTTTGCAGCTGGAGTTTAGACAGTTTTAAATCCATGGAACCTCTCCTCTCACTTGCACTTACCTTAAAGTAGAGGACTTCTCGAGCCCACCCAGGGACTCTGTCAGAACCCATAATGACTAAAACACAAGTTATAGGAAGAAAGAAGACGAAAACGACAAGAGAGGCACAAAACATCAAAGACATTGCTCTAGAACCCCGTCAATGCGGTTATTTTTCCTCGCTGATAGCGAGCCCCATCAATGCAGTGATTTTTCCTCGCTTATAGCGAGCCCCGTCAGTGCGGTGATTTTTTTCCTCGCTGATAGCGAGCCCCGTCAATGCGGTTATTTTTTTTTTCCCGCTTATAGCAGTAACTAGGCTATAATTTACCGACTTAATGCGTCCGTCTAGAGTGTCGCGGGTTTCGGCACCATTTGTCATTGTCCCCTCGACCGGCGAGGTGGCAATAACGATGTGTACACACTTGTTGCTTGTGGAGATCTCTTCTTTTTTATTCCTTTTTATTCAGGAAGTTACACTGCTTATATAGTAAAAGTGAACCAATCCATAGGCTGTTGCTATGAGGAAGAAAACTCTGCTGTTGGCTCCTATTGGTTGTCCCAGTGTGGTCAGATGTTGCAAGCACAAGAACCAGAAACAACAAGAGGTCAGCTGACTTGGTTGGGCCAGCTGCCAGCCGCCATCTTAAAGCTGCCTGTATGGCGTGGGCCCTGGGTGCTGCCCCCGACAGTACATAACATATAATGTTATATATGTGATATGTATGTAACATCCACACATATATAATACATATATACATCTATATATTAGCTCCCTTCCAAACATATATATATATATATATATATATATATATGTATACATATGTACATGTGTATGTTTTAGCTTTAAAGAAGAATGAAAGTATTTCATTAGATGGTAAATGGATGGAACTGGATACCATAATGTTAAATGAATAAAGCAGAAAATCAAAATCAAATGTTATTTTTGTTATGTTGAAGCTATTATAAAATAAGGAAAATGGAGAAGGAGGAAGGGATATAGGGGGAAGATTCAATCAAAATTAAAGAAAGATCCTGGGAGTAGAACAAGCGGATTTGAAAGGGCGGGAGGATTAAAAGGATAAAGGAAAAGCAGTGGAATTAATCTGACCTTACTTTCCTATGTATATGTCTGAAGATACTACAGTGAATCTCACTATTGTATATATCCACAGGACACTAATTACAAAAATCACTAGTAAATAGCAGAAAGATCAGGAGAATAGAGGAAAGGGAATAGTGGGAGGGTAAGTATAAGCACTGGGGACTGAATTGGAGCAAATTATATTGCATGCATTATAATTATCTCCACATAAATCCTAATGTTATGTATAACTAATATGAACCTATAAAAATGAAAAAAAAAGACATACTGGTTTATGTGAATGTGTGAACATCAAAATCATCTGCACCCAAATATTCAAATTAGTTTCCTAAGATTAATTTCTTTTTTTTTAAGATCACAATGGGGTTGTGTTAATACATAGGAGTCAATGGTTGTGGGTATGTGATAGATCAGGCATGTTTAGTAGTAACATGTCAGAGTCACACTTAAAAGAAGGTTAGAGCTCCATAGAGGCAAAGCTGGCACAAAAACATGTGTGAAAGGCTTTCAGATATTCTATGGATTCTTTTAAGGACTGATGTATCACAGAGCTCCTGAAGGCATTCAGGAGGACATTAGATGGCAAAACAGGAACTTGAAGGTCTTGAGTTAACAAGCTATTCTGAAATTTTTACTTTGAGAGCAAAAGAGTTCCCAAAAAACTGAACTAATTTACTTTGTATTTATATTGTCATTTTATGTATATGTAGGAACTATGGATCTGAAATAAGTATCTAATCAATTTGACAACAGTTCTTCCAGAAAATGAAATAAAATTGTGATAAAGGAGATTGTTTCATGTTATACCTGTCAGAATTTTTTGTTAATTGCTTTGATATTTATAATATAGAATTGGACATTAAAAATCATGCTGCCTTAAAGTCAGTGAAACATACATAATCATGTTATATTTAATGTGCTTTTCTTGGTAAAATATGATTATTTTGAAATCCTTCATTTTCTCAGTTCCTGAAATATTAGTCAAAATGGACAAAAATATTTAAAAAATTATGTTATGCATTTTAATCTAAAATTTAAGCATTTTAAGCTTAAAACAACATGTTTCCTTCTTCAGCTAACATATATTCAATGACCTCAGTCTTGTTCTCAAGTAATTTTCTTTAGAA
Organism: Aplodontia rufa; assembly: GCA_004027875.1. Taxonomy (NCBI): domain Eukaryota; kingdom Metazoa; phylum Chordata; class Mammalia; order Rodentia; family Aplodontiidae; genus Aplodontia; species Aplodontia rufa. The sequence goes on from PVKS010018949.1 coordinate 3,554, forward strand.
CTCCTGAGAATCTTATAAAATTCTAGAATTTGAAAATATTAAGTATTTGGAAATAAATACCCAAGAGTGAATGCCCAAGAGTAGCTAAACTAATTTATGAAAAGGAATACTGGGAGAGGGGCCTTGTCCAGACATACAAAACAACATTCATCTACACTGAATTCTAAGTAGTGTAATTTTACTGATGTGATAAGTACGGAAATCAATGAAGCACAAATGAAAATCTCAATCTTCTATAAGAAAGTTAATGATTCTTTTAAAAAAGCAAACTGTTTTTCCAACACAAAAGTATTCATATCAGTAACTAATATAATATAAAAAATGATTTTCCAATTCAAATACTTAAAAATAACTGTTACAATATATGCATTTATTATTGTACAATAACACAATTCCTCAATAAAGTTAAAAAAAGAAATATGGTAGACAAAAATAACTGAACATATTAAAAATAAATTTTAGAAAAACAAGGTTATATTTTTAGCATGAGCCATCTAAAATAAAACAAAACAAATGCAAAAGCTAGGTGAGAAGAGATAAACTTAATAAAATTAAATCTTGTAAGTGCAACTCAGTGTTGTATCATACAGCAGAAAGAACACATAAATAATGATTATAAATAAAAAAGTAAAACACAAATAGGAAAATATTTAAAGAGCTTATATCATGAAAGGAAAATCAATTGACCAATAATCACATAGGAAATTATGCTGAACCTAATTATTATAAATAAAGTAATATGATTAACCTAATGATTAATAAAGCACAATTAAAACAAACTGAAGGTGGAAGTTATCATTCATCAAATTGACAAATATTTAAAAGTTTGCTGATAATGTCCATGTTCAGGGTAGTGCTCAATGTGGGCTTTCGTACAAGGCTGTGGGAATGGCAATTTTAAAGGCCCATTGAAAGTTCAATTTGTTAGCAATTACATTAGTTTTCTGGGATTGCTGTACTAAATTACCTCGAACTTGTCTTAAGACTAAAAATAATTATCATATAATGGTTCTTGACCAAGAAGTTCAAAATTAATACACCTAAGGATTCAAATTTCTGCTCCATTTTCACATAGTTTCTGTGTGTTTGTTGTTAAATCTTCCTCTGCTCCTTTCCTTTGATTCTTCTGATTGCATTTAGAATCCACCAGAATTAAAAAAAAAACAGGACAATTCCCCCATCTCAGAATCTTTCATTTATCAGTAGAAAGTTTTTTTCTTATAAGATGACACAGATCCCAGTGATCAAGACTTGATATTTTTGGCAGTAATGATTGTGCCTATTACAACATCAATTAGATTTTTTTAAATTGCATGTCTACTGGCTCAACAATTGTAATTTCTTGTAGTCTTTTGAAAATAAATATTTATGATGAATTATGACAAATACACAAATGTCTAGTTTCTTTTGCCATTTTATAAATGTGAAAAATTGAAAGGTATATCTCAGTTTACAGATGAACTATATCCCCAAAACCTAGCACATTGCTATTTCATGGTATGAAGTAATAAATGAATCGTTCAATGCTGCCTTTTGACTCAAATGTATTATTGTACCAACTTGAATTTTCACTTTTAGTTTTTTTCTTATTTTTAATTCAAAATTTAATCTTCTCACATTTGAAACTTTGCTGATATAAATCTCTAATAGATCTAACTATACAGGGGTAGCAGTCAAAAAAATTATTAAACTTTCACATACTGATAGTAAACTCAGATCAACCAATTCTTCTCAAAGCTGTGTATAATTTGGAACCAATTCCTTCTTTGAGTTACTATGCACTACATACACCAGATGGCAAAAATACTTTGTAAATTTTGTGAGGAAAATAAATATATATATATATTTAGATAAGAACATCAGTAAAACTCCCATTAGAAACAAATAAAATGCTGATAATTTTGAGAGATGTGAGACAGGTATGTGTAGATTTTCTTTCTTACTTTTATTATTATTTTCTTACTTTTATTATTTTATTTCTTTCTTACTTTTATTATTATTATACAAAAAGATTATGAAATAACTTTTATATATATGAATATAACTCAATATATTTTAGTTGTATGAATAGGCTGGAGCATATGTTGATGCCATACATAAATACTGAGAGGACTTGTTCCCTACCTTCAAAAGCTCATAGTTTAGGGGCTGGAGTGATGGCTCCGTTCAAACCCCAGCACCACGTACAACACTAAGTGTCAGAACAACAAAAGCCATGTGAAAAACTCAAAACAAATTAATTTTCTCTTTCTCTCTCTCTGTCTCACTGTCCTTCCTTCTTAAAAAAAAGTTTATAGTTCAATGAGGGAGATTCAGTGAGAGGAACATTTTTTTTGTAACACTAAAGGTAGTAGAATAGGCTCTTTTTAGGGATGTGAGTTAACACCTGCATATCAGATAAGTCACTTTAATTGAATCCTGAAAGATTATTAAAATATTAATCAAAATGTGGGTTAAAGACATTTTAGGAAGAGTGAAACTCAAGGATCTAATACTCACAGGTTGGAGAGAAGTTCAAATGTCTACAAATGGTATATATTTACTAGGCATCTGTTGGCATAGTAAGAAAGATGAGAAAGGAAATGAGGCAGAATCACCTTTTCATGAAATAAATATTAGACTTCATTTTTCCCCTATATCTTTAGAAACAGTAATAAAGGTAAAATTTTGAGGTTTTTTTAATTATAAATCTTTTCTTAGTAAACATATAATTATTCTCTGAATAAAAGTTTAATAATAATGACAACTGACAAGCCAGCAGCAGGTTTTCTTTCTGTCAACAATAAGTTTGAGCAATGATGTTTCCACGTAAAATTATATTTTTTCAGAACTTCAGACTCAAATCCAGAAAATGCCTCCCTGAATTCAGAAAATAAACAATATTACAGAACCTGGTTCTACTCAGTTATTCAAAATGTTTAGCATGCTGCTAAAATGTCAAGAGACATGCTACCTAAGTCTCAAGATAGGTTGATGGATTAGTCTGCTTTTCTGTTGCTACGACTAAACGGCTGAGAAGAACATTTTTAGGAGGAAAAGGTTCATTTAGGGGCTCAAGGTTTTAGAGGTCCACAGCCATGGAAGGCTGGCTTTATTCCTCGGGGCTCAAGGTGAGGCTTAACTTCAAGGTGGCAGGCATGGCTCCAGAGAGACAAAAGCTCAAGGCATCACATCAGGAAGCAGAGCAGAAAGAGAAACTCCACACCAGCTACAGAATCTGTACCTCAAAGGCACGACCCCAGTGACCCACCTCCTCCAGCCACCCCTACCAGCATACAGTTGCCCATTCATCTCTATAAGGGATCAACTGACTGATTGGGTAAGGCTTTTCTAACACAATCATTTCACCTCAGTCTCCCCAAATTGTCACATGTGTGCCTTTTGGGGGACACCTTACATTTAAACCATAACAGTGGCTATGCCTGGACAGTTTTCTTCTTACCATGGAAGTTTATAAAGCATTACCAAGAAAACGGCATAAGACTTTGAAACAGTATTTCCATTGTAATGTAAATAGAAATTAAAAATAATTTTAACTCTCTTTTCCCCTTATTATCTCTCTCTATTTTTCTTTAGCCTCCCAGGCTAGTGATACTATCATTGAACAAAAAAATATGAACTTTTAAAGTAGCAAAGGGTAGCATTAGTCTATTGTTCAACTCTGTTGATAAGCTTAAATGCATTATGTTTTTCAAACCAAATGGTTTCACCTTTTAAAATTTTGAACTGCAGGCACTGTTGTTGAACTCTTGTAACTCAGGAATGTTTTGGTATGAAAGTGACAGGAGCGGTTGCTGGAGAGTCACCCCTGGGGATAGGAACAGAAACCTACACAATGCTGCTTGATTCAACTATTCAAAAATGGTTCTACATGTCATCAAAAATATTTTAAAAGCAACTAAGGATACATTTTCACAAGCACAAAATAAGTGCAAGAGAATGAGCTTTATCAAGACCTGAGGAGGCAGGGGAGTTTGGTGCCCGGCTTGGTGGTATCAGGCTTGCCTGGCATGCATGAGGACCCAGGTTCGAACCCCAGCGCCACTTACACAACTAAGTGTCTGAAAAACAAAAACCAGATGAAAACCTAACAAAATAAAATTGATTATCTCTTTCTCACTCTCACTCTCCTTATCTCTTAAAAAAAAAAAAAGACCTGGAGGAAGGGAGGATAGTGAAAGATTTGTTGCCAAAGGCACAAAGAAAAGTTACAACATGACATCTCACCTGATTGGAAGACATAGGGAGGCAGAAAGGGGAAACTGATGCAAAGAATTTAATGGTAGACATACCATACAGCAAAGCATACAACTTTCTATTACATGTGCTTGTGTTTGCTTTGTGTATCACATATAGAAATGTTTTATATATCATGTCTGTATGTTGTGAATATGTAGTTTGTTTATATATATGCGCGTATATGTACATGCATACACACACACATATATAATCACTGAAAACTGAACGGCTAAACTGTACTTAAAAATGTTTCCCCTGATGTAAACGCTGTTAGTTTTGTAGAAGGTTAATGTTTTTATATTTTTAAATATAATAATGAAGACAAATAAGGAGAAAATTCATAGTAATGTAACAACACAGCATCACTATTGCCCCAATAACATTAAACTTCATTTTTTTAATTCAATATAACTGTATGTTTCTATAACTAACTCACTGACCAAAACTCAAGTCCTGATTCTCAGTCGTGTATATGCCTGTCACAAACTTTTATCACACAGTAAAACATGTGTAGTAAAAGTTGGTGTTCTTTTTTTTCTCTCAGTGAAAATAGGGCACATTTTCTTTCCTTTTAATAAGTGCATACTTGTGTTATTTTGAATTTTCAGCTCATCTTTTCTGTCCTTTTTTAGCTCAAGGAAATGAAAGGAAGTGAATCACACTTTTGCATCTGAATTATGACTAACCCTGATTTTTTGCACATGATTACATCTTCATTTGTAAGTTAAGAAGAGAAATGAGCAGCAGCTTCATGTTTCTTATAGTTTTAATAAACCCTCTTTTCTATAAAATCCTTAAATCTCACTTACATACAATATAATCATATAGTACAGGAAAACAAATCAAAAATTAAAACAATAGCAGCAGAAAATTTAAGTATTATCTACCCACAAAAGGTAAGCATTCATTCGAAAAAAACTTGAGATTTTCTTTTCATTTCTCAAGACTTCTTCATAACAAAGACTTGGAGACAGTACACATATGGTCACTGTCAGGAAAATTGAAGCAGGCTAAATTAAACAGGAACTATTTATGGGGTCATCATAATATAATGCTAATGAAGGAAAGTACAAAAGTTATAGTTTTAAAAATGATTCCAGGTTTTGTTATAGTTATAGGTTACAGTGAACCAGAAAATTTTGATCAGCTTTCTCAATATCAGCACTATTGATATTTTAATATACAGTATTCTTTTTTTTAAAAGAGTGAGGGGCAGTGAGAGACAGAGAGAGAAAGAGAGAATAAATTTTATTTAGTTATTCATGTGGCTTTTGTTGCTCTGACACTTCATTGTGTACATGCTGCTCGGGTTTGAACCCGCAGTCTCATGCATGCAAGGCAAGCGCCATAACCACTCAGTCACCGCTCCAGCCCCCCATATATTATTCTTTACTGTAACAAACTGTCATGTTTACTGTATTTAGTGGCATTCCTGGTCTTTACCCACTAGAAGTACTTGGTCATTCCACTCCCTCCCAAATAGCACCCACAAGAAATACCTACGGATCTTTTAAATTTTACATAGGGCAGAAAATCAAAGTATAACCACATCATTTCTTTAAATTAATTCATAAAATTAACAACAAAAGTTAAGCCATGGAATGAATATGGAATAATAATGAAAATAACCATTTAGAATTTACAAAAAAGGGAAAGAGATATAGGTTATTAATAAATAGCGTTTATTAAGCCAGATGTTATACACATACAAATTTCCCACAAATCTCTGAAAATGATCACAATAAAAACCAAAATTTATAGGTTTCCAGGATACATAAAGCAATGAAAAATATTCCGCAATTTACCTTTGAATAAAGGGGACAGTGCTTTCTCCAGTTTATAAACTATCTGGAAAAATATTTAAGGAAAGAAAACTTGAAGTAACCAACCATTTTTCACATCATCAACAGTTTGGAAAGGGAAAATGGAAAAATATACTCTAATTATACCAATTAGCAACAAATTGAATGAAGAGATTTGCTTGAAACCGTTTATTTTCTACTTTATACAGAGGGCAGTGGTTAAATAATAATTATTCTAATTACATGAAAACTATGAAATAGGGGTTGTTTATAATTATAACTCTGGACTTTAGACATTTTAGTCATTAATAAGATGTGTCCAGAGATTTCATGTCTATGAAACAGAAATCTTGGCTTGCTATTATTTAAACTTCTTGAGAAGCCCAATTCTGATATCACCTGGTGAAGAAAGCACTGCACTTTATCTAACACAATAATTTAGTGATTTCTGTATTCCCAATAAAATATAAAACCCAACCAAAGAGGGATTGAAGTTATTTCTAGATTCAAGTATTTATTTGTCAAAAGTTTTCTTCGAAAAGATTTTTTTTCTTAAGAAGAGGTAGTCCTTATTTATACCTGTAATAACATGAAAATGGTTGTAATGGTTTTAATTGTATAGGATCAAGGAAAAAAGTTGAACATCTTGTTTGTTACATGATATAAATCTGCAAGAAAATTATTTTAAACAGCACTGGCAAAAACAAACAAACTATATATATATATATATATATATACACACATCTGAAGAGATTAGGAAATAATATAATTCTTTGCAAAGAACATATTTCACATTAACTAATTTCTTTTTATTTTCTTTATGTAGGCCATATTTCTTTTGTTTAACTCTGTATAACTCCTTCATGATACCTATGATGTAATTCAAATTAATTATGACTTGTAATTCAAATTAATTATGAGTCAAGGAGCAAGAAATGTGTCTAACAGTTGTCATGCATATGCTAGTCACACTATGATTAATCACAAGGGACTAGAGCATGTAAATTATATTTTTAGAACAGAAAGTATCTGAATCAATTGTTTGTGATTAAAAGGAAATATTGCTCAGTTGTCTTAAAACCTGGTAGTGTTCTTTTCACCAAAAATTCAAGCCCTATAAACCTTGCCAATCTGGTGGTACTACATTAACCATGACCTTATTTCTCAATTCAGACATAAAAAGACAAACAAATAAATAAGCAAATACAACAGTACTCTGAAGTTGTCATTTTGTTGAAAGCCAAGTGACAGTTTTAGCATTACCACTAACTGTTAAAATTAGTTTACAGCAATTAGAACTAAAACATAAAATATTTGAAAGATGAAAGAGGAGCATTCATAGGAATAGGGGAATGTCTAGGCATTGTTTTTTAAGAGCTGTTTTATAAACTTAAGGAATGGGTGCAGGTGAAATACAAAGGGGCATTTTGCATAGATTAGTTAGCTCAAAAGAAAGCATGTAGGCAACAGATTATCCAGAGCCAACATGAGATCCACCAGCTCCTTAAGTCACCTCTGACTGAAGTGATCACCTGAAATGAATTGTGCTAATTGTATATCTTACATTTCCCATAAACACACATTGTTAGGCAAACACATATATAAATAAATTATAAAATTAAGCATATTGTATGGTCTCATTTATCAAGGGGATTTAGCAACTTTTGATGAATTTTAAATATGAAAAATTTTAGGAACTGGGAATTCAGCTCAGTGGTAGAGTACATGCCTCTATGGTCAAGGCCCCAAGTTCAAGTCAAGCACTGCAAAAAGTAATTAAATAATAAATAAATGCAAATTCTTCAAAAATTACTAAATATATATTGGAAGTGAGTTAATTTTAGGCAATAACAACCATAATTGTGATACTCAGTGTGGAAAAACCAAGTATTGTTATCCCAGAGAATATTGCTATAACAAAGTTAAACTTTCCTGTTTGTGATCAGTGTTCTCCAGTTGACTCACCCAGTTTCAGCCCCACCCGGGAAACAGATACGGAAATTCCTCGGATCCACTCTAGTTTTATTGACCCAGAAACTCTATAGCCAGAGATCAATGATTTGGGATTTTACAAGCTTTCTAGGTGTCTAGGTGATTCCAGTTAAGAATCATTTTGTTAAATAATACCTTGGGTCATGCTAATTTCACGAATATTGAAAGCAATTTCGATAAAACATGCAGCATCACATAAACTGGCATAATAATTCTATTTTCAAACAAAATAGCAATGACCTTCCTAAGTGCCCAAGTTTACTTCTTCCAGGATATTTACATCAAGGAGTTTCTTCCCAGTACTCAAGGGTCTTGAATAATTTTTCTGCAAGGAGCAGCTCTAAGGAGAATTTTTCATGAGATACCCGGAAGGTAATGGTGACGAAGACTCATGACATAGGTTGGCACCCTTTCAATGAGCAGATGGCTGGCTGGAACACTGCAACAGAAGAATGAATTTTCCTCTCATGAGAAGAGTAGGCTTTAGTTACCATGCTCTGTGGAGCCAGACAAGGTTAATATTCCATGCATATGAAGATAAGGTGGTCAGCTGGAGGGGACCCTGCGCCAGCAAGGTTCAGGCAGTAGCTAATCTTCTTGCCAATTTATCTGGACACTTCCCAGGCTCATACCTCCTGATATTTGGGCTTTTCTTTCCTGTGTTCATTATACCCTGATTATCTATGAAGTCCATGGCATACATTTTTCACAAATGCCCTTTATGGTCAGTCAAAGATAACCTTAAGGATCTATTAAAATCAAGACATTTTAGTGTTCCACATCATTAAAGAAATAACAACAACTAATGTGTTTCACCTTCGTGCATTACTGGAAGTGCTCATTCTTCATATAGCACATTTGGCTGTTCAACATGAGCTTGTTCTGTCCTGGAGAAAGTTCTTTTCATGGTAAATGAGCACCATCATTCTTTTGAAGGAAACAAAGGAAAGAAAAAGTTTTGCATAAAAACCATATAACTACTCATGCTGTAACATGAAGAAAAACATGCATTATTATTAAATATCATCAGATAAAGGAGAGATTTAAGAAAAAAAGTGATAAGAATAGTCAATATTCCAAACCTGAGTTATTTTTGGCCTGGACTAAGCTAATCTGAAAAGAAAAACCAAATCGAATGAGTTACATTTTATTAATATGTGCCAGATAGTGATGTCTGGGCTGTAACATGGATTCTCTATTCATTTTTCATTACAGTTATCTTACATAAATATTATTGCCAGTGTATGCAAAGACTAAGCAAGGTTCAGAAATGTTAAGCAAAATGTGATGTATTTTTCTGTATTTTTTTCTTTTCCCTTTTCCAATACTTCTTGAATATACAGGTTATGGTCTTTCTCTAAAGTCAGCAAACTTTTTCTGTGGTGTACTAGACAGTGAATATTTAGGTTTTGTGAATCATTTGGCGTATGTGACACTTCTCAGCTAAGTCATTGGTGACTGGTAGTTTAAGCTAATCCCTAAACAAAATGAGTGTGGCAGGTTGCCCAAATGACTCCCATCTAAATTGGGACACTGCACTTGTCTCCCAGCTTCAACATGATCACAGATTTACTCTTCCTTGGAGTATTGCACACAACTGATAAAATAGAAATAATATTGATACTATTCACCAAAGAATATCATTGTGCTGAACCAGAAGAACAGAGGGAAAAACATCTTAAAAAAAAAAAAGAACAGCAGTTTCAGAGAAATCAATACAATTAATAGGATAATCTCAAAAGAAATGGGGAAGGCTAGAAAACAGTAGAATAAAGTATTTCAAATGTGAAAAGAAGTATTCATCACAGTGTAAGTTTAAATACAGAGAAATAATATTGAATACTGAAAGAAAAACAAGGATGCATATGGATAAAAACAGAGAGAAAACATCAATAGCAGACCTTCATCAAAGGAAATATTGAGGTTAGGGTTTTCATGTATAAATATAAATAAAGTGAGACAATCAGGGAGCAAGACATCTTAGGAAGAGAACTCTAGGCACAGGAACTCACTCTTTGCAAAGGCCTTAAATGAGTTCATGAAAGAGTGTGCCTGGAACTAGGCAAGTGATTGGGAGATTAAGAAGATATGAGATCAAAGGAGTACTTATTCTATGCTGGACAATACATTGCTTCCAGATGATATGAAAAGCTGAGAGGATTTTGCTCAAAGAGCATATGTTATGTTTTTATATGATTATTCCTTTTTAAAAAAATGGAATTAAGAGTGAGGTTTGGGGGCTGAAGTGGTGGCTCAGTGGTTTGAGCACTTACTTGGCATGCATGGGGACCCACATTCAAACTCCAGCATCACATACATAATTGTGTCAGAGAAACAAAGGCCAGTTGACAAAATAAATAAATAAATAGATACGGATTCTGTAGATAAATTGATGTAGATAAATTATGTAATAAAATGAGTGTGCTCACTGGGACACACTCATTTCTTCACACACGTTTCCTAACAATTACAATAATTAAGTTGACATACACATTTGTAAAATACCTAAAATTTCTGTTTTTCACACATTGATCTATTGACAAATAAGGATTTGTTTTTGTACCTTAACCAGGGAAAGCTGAGACACTTCCTATGAGCCTATTCAAGACAACTAAATTAATGGAGAATATTGTGGTAACGAAATTCTGTTTTTATAAGTGATATCCAAATAATTTTTAATAGAGACAAATTGCCACAGAGAAACGTTTACATGTTTTCATGTTCAGGTATATTGTATAAACTGAGACAACATACAGTTAATTTTATTGGGCTTTTTAAACTTTTGCTTTAGAAGTCTTATCCTCTAATTACAACACGGCATTGGGATGTAATTCTGCTAAATACCACATCATTTTTTTTTATCACTGCCATTAAATTTAAGAAATGTGAGTGAGGGCTACTGTAATTTGCATTGTATAGGAATAAAGAGCTTTCATTGTGCAAAAGTAAAGAAAATAATTTCAAAGTTGGCTTAAAATGTTTTAAAAAATAGTATCCATTTCTTGCTATTTTCAAATTTAAAATATTTTATTTAGGTTTTTAAATATATTGACTGATATTATCATATATTATTGATCAACTTACTAATTTTATTTAGGTTTTTAAAATATATTGACTGATATCGTATTTTATTGATCAACTTACTAATAGAACATTGACACAAAGCAGTAATCAACAAACATATTTTGCAAATATCTAGTAATAATGTCTGTTAGAATAACTCCACTAAGCCATTGAGTAGATAAAATTAAATTAACATTTAAAGTTATAAATTTTTATAACATAAAAAGAATGTAAGTAAATTACTGTGTCAAAGTTTCAATAGAAATTTATTTAAAAAATAGAACTAGATTCATCCTACATGATGCTGCCTTGCAGCCTTAAGAATAGACTGAAAGCCAATGAAAAACTAAGTAAAAAGTGATTCTTTCTCTCTCACTTTCTTAAAAAAAAAAAGAAAGAATAACCAATTACTATTGATTATGATATACATAAAAAATTTGATAACCTAGCATTAAAATTACTTTGGTTTATATCTGGAGGAGACCAAATACTTGATATGTTCATTACGCTCTTGAAAAAATAAAATCTTAAGATAAAAATCATAATGTTAACTGCAACTTTTTTGATTACTTTGAGTTTTAATCGTATTATCTTTATCTCAGTCTTCCTCCACCATCTTGGATGATCTACCTACAAGTTATTTGCTAAGTACTTGTCTAAATTTCAGAAATGAGAGGCACAAAAAATGTCAGGAAGCAAATTAATATAATTAATGGTTCTATTGAAATCAATTTTTAGTAAACTTATAGCTATTATTTTAATCAAACTAGGCTAAGATGATTTAAAAATTAAAAGGAAAATATTTAATACTATCAAAATATTTAAACATATATTCAATTTACATTAGATTTGAAGACTTCATTAAATTTTTAGTTTATCACTGGTGTGTTAGGTGGTTGTCAATAATGGTTATTGCTGTTAGAAAGACTTGATGGTAAAAGAGGTAGAATAAGTGGTAATTAATATGAAAGTTTAAATACCTTTATTTACTTTTAATACTTTGTACATTCAATATTGCTTCTAGTGATTGTATTGTTTTATCAATGTCCAAAAGTTGTTATTTTAGTATTTTGGATGTAATTATTACCCAACATATTTATCATATACTTCAAAATTCAATTTCCCACATATTTGAGTAAATTAAAAGTTTTTCTTTTTTGATCTTGACATGCAAATTCAATAATTAATACTGATTCCCAAATCACTTTCACTTATCATTTGGTTTTCAGTTAATTAATTAATTGTTATATTTATTATTTTTCATTTGTTCTTTTTGTTTGATGTGGATTTTTTCTTTTTTTAATTCTTTTTTTAATTAGTTGATTATGGACTTACAATGGAGGGGGAATTATTATCAAACAATCAAGAACAAATGTATATTTACATAGTTAGCCAAGGCTGATGCCAGTCCATGGTTCCCTCCTTGGGTTCCCCATGGTTCTGTTTCCGCCAAAAGACCCCCTGTGTTAAATGGACTTCTCAGGAAGGTTGGAGATCTCCTTCTGAGTTGATTCCCCCATAATCCTTCCCTCCAGTCTCCTTGATATCCTTTCTAATGCCTCTCCCTTCCTTGCCTCCCTCCTATGTCTCCAGGTATCCTAGGCAGGATTACCCCTGTTTGTGTAAAAATTCATACATGTTGAGGTTATTATTAGCTTAGCCATTTATCATACTGTTTCTGGTTGTATTCTAGCTTCCGCAAATGAGAGAAAACATTTGGCCCTTGAGTCTCTGAGATTGGGATACTTCACTTAGAATAATTTTTTCCATCTCCATCCATTTGGCTGTAAAAACCATAGTATCATTTTCTCTAAAGTAAAATAGTATTTCATTGTATATATGTACCAAAGTTTTTTAATCCACTCATCTAGTGAGGGGGATCTGTGTTGGTTCCATAGTCTAGTTATAGTAAATTGAGCTGCTATAAACATTAATGAAGCCACATCACTATAATATGCTGATTCTAACTCTTTTGGGAAAATAGCCAGAAGTGGGATAGCTGGGTCATAAGGTGGTTCCATCCTTAATTTTTTGAGGATTCTCCACAATGCTTTCCAGAGTGACTGAACCATTTTGCAGTCCCACCAGCAGTGTGACAGTGTTCCTCTTTTCCCACAGCCTCTCCAGCATCTGTTCTTGTTCGAATTTTTCATTTTTGCAACTCTAACAGGAGTGACGTGATATCTCATTGAATTTTTTATTTGCATTTCTCTTATTGCTAATGATGTAGAGCATTTTCTCATATATTTATGGGCTTTCTGGATTTCCTCTGGTGCAAAGTTTCTTTTGAGATCTGTAGCCCATTTATTGATTGGATTGTTTGTGATTTTTGGTGTCTAGTTTTTTGAGTTCTTTGTATATTCTGGATATTAGCCATCTGTCCGAGATGCAGCAGACAAAAATTTCCTCCCATTCTGTAGGATCTCTCTTGGCACTTTTGACTAATTCTTTAGCTGTGCAAAAGCTTTTTAGTTTAATTGCATCCCATTCATTTATTCTTGACTTTATTGCTTGCACCAGGGGAGTTTTGTTAAGGACGGTGGTGCTGACCCTTATGTTATGTAGTGTTGATACTTGTTTTTCAAGTAAATTTAAAGTTGCTGGCTGAATATACAGATCTTTGAAACATTTTGATTTAATTTTTGTGGAGGGTGAAAGGTAAGGATCCAGTTTTAGTTATCTACACATGGCTGTCCAATTTGTCCAACACCATTTGTTGAACATGCTATCATTCTTCCACACTATGTTTTTGCTCCCTTTATCAAATATCAGATAGTTAAAGGTATGGGGATTCATCTCAGAGTCCTCTATTCTATTCCATTGGTCTTCAGTTCTGTTTTGATACAAATACCATGCTGTTTTTGTTACTATGGCCCTGTAGTATAATTCCAGGTCTGGCATTGAGATACCCCCTACTTCTTCCTTCTTGCTGAGTAATGTTTTGGCTAATCTGTGTCATCTATTATTCCATATGAACTTGAGAATTGCTTTTTCTATATCCGTGAACAATGACATTGGTGTTATTATGGGGATTGCATTAAATCTGTATAGGGCTTTGGGTAGAATGGCTATTTTGATTATATTAATTCTGCATAACCATGAACATGTCAGGTCTTCTGTAATTTCTTTTTTTAGCGTTTGATAGTTTTTGTTGTAGAGATCCTTATTATCCTTTGTAAGGTTGATGCCCAAGTATTTTATTTTTTTTGGAAGAGATGGTGAAAGGGACAGAATTCCTGATTTCTTCTTCCTCGGACTTGTTCCTAAATGAAAATTCTGTCCTTATCCCAGGATATAAATTGGATCTTGAGCTTAAAATTCATTTAAAACAACTGATTTAAACTATTTCATCTCATCTCTTTTAGGCATTTTTTCCTACTTTAAGACACTCAATATACCCTGTAGAGTTTGAATAAAATTGCTGAGAATAAGATCACACCAATGAAGAAGTGAAAAATATACTTTGACCTCTTTATATTTTGACTATGTCCTATGTGTCTTCATGATTCTTATTTCTTCTTGATTCAAATATATCTACTAAATGTGTAAACAAATGCTATACCTATTTCTTCTCAGTTACAGTAATCCATCCATTTCCAGTTATTTGCTTCTGGTCTCGAGTTTGACAATATTTCTCATATACCTTGCAATTGTTAGACCCATGGATAAATTTTAGCTTATGGCCATGGATAGAGGAAATAAGTGCTTATTAAGTAAGACAGTGCTAAGGTCATGTGCATGCTCTACATTTTTTCTTTGTACTGTGGTTGTTCAGCACTCCTGCTGAAATTATGGAGCTATAAGACTAAATAATCTTAGATTACTGGAGAAACACTGGTCTGAGATTCTCTTGGACTCATAGTGCATTTGAAAAAGTTAAGAGTAAAATTTATTATGTTTATACATGAAATTTAGAGGCTTCCTATAGTCATATTATAGCCCAAACTATAATAACTAGCAAAATATAGTCAGTGAAGAAATATTTTTAAATTGGTAAAAAGAAAAATGACAGAAAATCAACCCAAAACACATGACACATATGAGTTAAATCATTATTCTTTACACATTATCTTGTAACATGCTCCTTAGGTTAACATAACTTCGTTCACATTTTATTCACATTTTCCAAGCCATTAAATATTATTCCACAACCTAACATTTAATGACTGAGTAGTATTATATTGTGATGGTCTATTAAAATTTATTTAACCAATTTTTTATTTGTAGACAAATAAGTTGTTTAGATATATTTTCCACCAGAAACTATGTTGTAGTAAACAATATTAGAGCCGTATCTTAAATATATCCATAATTACTTCTATAAAACAAATACTCAGAAATAAAATTTCTGGCTTTAATGTTTTAAAATGTTAATGTTTCTGCTAAATTATTTGCCATAAAAATACAATTTTATACCAACCTTAATATTATAAGAAATTATTTTCTATTTATTTTATAAATTTCCTAAATTCTGAATGACATTAATGATTCTAGGCACTTAATATTTTCTTTAATTTTTGTCTTTTTTAATCCTCATAATCAGTAACCTAAATAATTAAAAATAAGTACTTCTGTTTAAACATGGCAAATTAAGCTGAAGTGATCATTCTTTCCCTTTACAAAAAACGATAAAATTCCACTAAGTAAAATAAATGCTACAAATCTATAAGAACAAATCAAACTGGAGAGAAGCTGCGATCAGAGAGAAGACCAATAAGCTTTTGCTAGACAGACACTTAACATTTTCTACTGTACAGAAATGTTTAAACTTTGCATCTTATTTAGTAAGTAGGTAAGCTATGAACAGTTTGCCAAAAATGGCAGAGGGATTAGGCAGTGCATTCAATTCAATTGGACAGTTGCATGTTATTTTATTTTTTAAAAGAGAGAGAGACAGGGAGAGAGAGAATGAGAGAGACAATTTTTGTTTATTATTTCTCCTGGTTTTTGTATCCTCCACTTAGTTGTATATGTGGTGTTGATGATTGAACCCATGTGCTTGAGCATGCCAGGCAAGCGCTGTACTGCTGAGCCACCTCTCTGTTCCCAGATGGATGTAAGTAATGCTGCCTACTCACTAATTAGGTCAGCGTTGACTTGAGTGTTCGATG
The DNA here is from genome assembly GCA_004027875.1 of Aplodontia rufa. Lineage (NCBI taxonomy): Eukaryota > Metazoa > Chordata > Mammalia > Rodentia > Aplodontiidae > Aplodontia > Aplodontia rufa. The sequence continues at coordinate 19,761 of PVKS010018949.1, forward strand.
GAAATATCAACTCAAAGTATTCAATTCATCGTCCTAAAATTCATGTTTTTAAAATTGTGTCAAGAAATTTCTAATCCTTTTGTAATTCCTGGTAAACTGCCTTTCAAATTGTCTCCTTCAAAAGTGTTTGTAGCATATTATTTTTTTCTTTTTTCTGAGTTACATATCTAGAAATATATTTAGTTTCTTTTTCATGTTCATTTATTTGGTTCCTTTTGCCAATCTCATCTCAGTAATTTTATACATTATTCTTTCAAAGTGAAATTATGCTCCTATATCTTGCACATATAATTTGTTATGAGGAGACTTATAGAGTATGAAAATAACTATATCAAATGCAACTTCCCCTGAACTAGAGGACTATCAAAAACAAACAAAAAAAAAAAAAAAAAAAAAAAAAAAAAAAAAAAAAGAGGGAGGCTGGAACTGTGGCTTAGCGGCAGAGCATTTATCTAGCATATACAAAGCCCTGGGCTCAGGTCTCAGAAAGACTAGTGGAAAGAGTCACCCTTGCACAGAAACCATAATGTCAATGGATGCATAAGGTTTATCATTCATCATCCTAGTTCCTCCTCCATACATAGCCCCACTGCAAACACCCATTAACTATGTAATCTGATTTCTTATATACCTTTTCTTTCTTTCTTTCTTTCTTTCTTCTTTCTTTTTCTTTCTTTCTTTCTTTCTTTCTTTCTTTTTATTCATTAAACATGGTATTACAATTAGCAGGGAATCATCATCAAACAATCAAGAACAAATGTATAATGACAGAAAAAACCAACGCTGATGCCGTTCCATGGTTTCCCCCTCTTGGGTTCCCAATGTTTCCATGTTTCCGCCTACTTAAATCCCATGTTAATTGGACTTCTCATGGAAGTCGAAAGTTCCCCTCTGATTTGATTCCCTCATACTCCCTCCCTCCAGTCTCCTTGACTCCAGACTCCTTCTTATTCCTTTTCCCCTTTCCATGCCTCACTCCCTAAGTCCCCCATCATACTAGGCAAGATCCCCCATGACCATGTAAAAAATCATGCACGCTGAGGTAATTATTAGGTTACCTTTTCTAATAAATAATTAACCAATTGGCTGTAAACGGTGGATATCTTGTTTACTAGCACTCCCCTGAGGCCAATCATAGTGCCTGACACATATTTTCATAGTGTTATAAAGCTGTAGTCACCCTTCTGTGCTATAGAACAATTAGTCTTCCTCCTACCTAACTCTATAGTTACCTATTTTCTGACCCTCCCTTCCTCCTTCCCTCTACCTTTCTACCATTCTCTTCTTCTTGAGATTAATCATTTCAGCTTCCCAAATGAGTGAAAACATGCATTATTTCTCTTTCAGTGCACAACTTATTTCATTAAATACAATGAAGTAAATAGTACTGTGTCCAAAGTTTACAACTATTTCATGTATTTTATAAAACATTAGAAGTCAGTTGTTTGTAACTCCTCAACACAAGCCAATGTATAAGGAGATGTAAATACTAAATACCCTGATTTGAACATTATTGATTGTTTATATGTATAGAATTAGTATACTATACTCCATAAGTATGTGCAACTAAAGTAATAATTTTCAAAAATAATTAAATAAGCGATTGGAACAATGGCTCAGCAGTATAGTGCTTGCCTGGCATAAGCTGTGACCTGGGTTCAAACCCAGTACCACATACACAATTCTGTGTTGGAGCAACAAAAGCAAGATGAAAAACTAAATAAAGTTGATTCCCTCCCCCCCCCTTTCTCTTTTATTATTTTTTAAAATAACAATTAAAAAATTAACATCGTCATTCATCTTAAGAAGCTCAGAGCCTGGCTGGAGAGAGAAAGATTTAGGTAAATAGACAGTCCATAATGATACGGAAATGTGAAGGATGATACACCAGTGAGATGGAACTGCAAAAGGAAATTCAACTAAATAATGGTATATGTAATGAGCTGGTTCATTCAAGTGAGATAAAATCATGCACTCGCTATAATGTTTTTTGAGAAGGCTGCAAGAAGTCAGGTCAAGTTCCTATCTTTTCAGGTAGAGCTACAAAGAAAAAAGGAATATGACAAGTAGACAAAAGATAGTTTTTCCTTTTCTCTTCATGTTCTGAATATATGCATTCTTTATGAGGTATTGTATTTCAACTCTAAAGACCTTAACAAAATGTTTCACACGCTTATTTTTGCAGATAATGAATTTTACTAAACTATTCCTGATGTATCTCTATCTGTGTCAGGCTCACTATACTGAATGTGATGATACTGTCTGAATTTAAATCTGGTGTCAGGGTTTGGGATTTGATTCTTCTCAGTGCTAAATTAATGCAATCAGCAGTATCTAGAGGAAAACTAGCCAAAACTATTTAATACCTAGTTCAAATGCCCACTGCCAGAAATAAGTTCATTAGAATGAAATGTTTTATTAAATACACCCTATCATCTGTGAGGAAAGAAATAATAAATAAATATAACATTAATATAATCAATGATCACATGGAATGATACTATGATTCCATAAGAGTCTAAGGGTCTATGATTCTATGACACATTAACTAGACTGGTCTCTGTGGGCTTTAGTAACAGTGAATGGGTAAATTTATGAAATCACAAAGGACAGGAAAAAGGGTTTAGCATCTCAGTAAGAGATGTGAGCTTTAAACAAACACTGTTTCAGCTCTAGTGAAGAGGAACAAGTTCTCCCTGCTCCTCCTCCTTCTTTTGGCCCTTGAGGTCCTTCTCCTCCTCTTCTTTATCCTCCTTAATAATTTTCCTAAATATAGGTCAAAAGAAATTACTACAAAATGATCTTATTTTGTTCTAAAAATTAAAAGCACAAACCTAAAATCATCACCATGACTAAATCAGAAGTATTCATTTAATGTTTAAACATCTGTGTGCTCCTTAGAACAGCAGTTTTTGTTTTTGTTTTTTTGGTTTTTTTTTGTTTTTTTTTTTTTTCTGGACATACAAAGCAGATTTCAAAGCCAAATCCCTGAATTCAGAATCTACCTCTATAATTTGATAGCCATTACCTTATGGAAATCTCTTGGTTTCCCTATACCCCATTTCTCCAACTAAAATAATATCTGCATATCAGGCTTTTTGCAAGGATTAAAATATCAATAGACATTATACAACTAGAGCCTGACATGTCATACATACAAACAAGTCTGTTACACCATTCAATAAGAAAAATAGTTTTAATTTTTGTGTGTCTAATATTCATACATTTTTATGCATAACATGGAAGATTCACATTAAGAACCCAAAAGACAAGTGTTTGCACAGCAAGAGGAACATTTAAGTTATAGACAGAATTCTATAATATTCTGGAGGTCCTCTCTCCCTATACTTTTCTCACAAATGTGAATTTTGAGGTCACAATATTAATCTACTGATTGAACAGATTAGTGCTTTCTTGAAAATGCTAAAATATTAATTTCAGGAACACTGTGATAAGGGTGTCGATAATTTTTTTAAACATGTGAATCAATATTCTCTAGTACAACCAGAGAGATAGGAATCAATATATATTAGTTTAATGTCAAAGCCAGACATGCAGTTTTAAAAATAGGAAATTGCTTTCTGAGTGGAAAATAAAATGATTTGTTCTTAAAGTGGAAGATTCTTTCTGAACTGAAGTTATCCCCTGGTGACTATTTTTAAGGTTGTAACACATCTTTCATGCTGCTAAGTTGTTATTCAGTGTTTTGGTGTTTTGCCATTTATAGTATTCATTGATTAAAATTTTTATTCTTCCCTTGAGGCAGCTTTCTTTTTTACAAACATACAATCTTGTAAAATATACATGATTACTTATTGTATCTGTCATATTGTTTGTGAAGAAGTAAGCTTACAGGTTATATAAACACATTTTCCTTTAAGATACTTTTCAGTATAAGTAATTACATATTTTAATTTACAATTATTACAGGGTATAGAGTGGATATAGAAAAGGAATTTTAGATGAAGTATGACTAATCCGTTTTAAAAGGGGCAAACATGTTGCTTTTAAATTCAGCCTATATAAAGTTTCCAATATCTAGACAGGAAATTCTTTAAGAATTACCTACATTTTTAATGAAGAACATGGCTGTTGTATGTCAGTAATCTGGTGTCCATCTTCCCTGATTGTACAGAATGGCAAGGAAGAATGGGAAGACACTTAAATACTAATGCTCTACTTTCTAAATTTTGCCTTGCTTATTTCTAGAACTGGGCTGCTCTCAATAAATACACTGCTTTAAAAACTTTGAGGCAGTTGACCTGGTCATACAACTGTCCTTGTGTCTGTTTAAAAATTGGAGAGAAATAGCAAGTGAATGTAGCTACCCTGAGTGTAGCGTACTGCATCCCTGCATTTGAGATATCAAAGATATGTGAATATCCTGTGAATCACGGCTCACAACTACAAAATCCAGTTCAGCTGCGGCTGTTCTATCAGTACCTGACTGAGGAACAGTCTACTTGCCTATAAGGCTTCATGAACAAGAGACAAATGGATATGCAAAGATGGAGCTCAGAGCTAGGGCAGAGGTGCTTGGAACTTGGTACACTAGGGACTGGGAGGCAGGGAAGTTTTGCTGGTTTCTTGGAAGAACTCGAATATGTTTTCTGAAAACTGTTAAAGTATTTGGATGCTTGCCTTGTACAAGGCACTGAGTGTCAATTATTATTATCCAAGAATTTAGAAAAAAAATGATGAGGAGAAAATTATGAATACTTTTAATCAAGTAGAGAGATATTATTAACATGAGATTCTTTCATATCTTCATGTGAAGGCTGAGGACATAAAGGACCAAAAATATATATATTAGTATTATCAAGTTATAAAACAAGGTAAACAATTGCTAAATAATATCTATTCTACTTTTTTACCATAATGATAAAAATAAAAAATATGTGTGAGGTTATCATTTTAACAAAGCAAACTGACTTTAATTAATGTTCATGTTTAAATATTGTACAGATATCAAGTGCTGTTTAAGTCACCAATAAGCTACATGGTACTTCATAATTTTGTGTTCATTTGAGATGATTCCTTTTATTGTTTTAATTAAAAAACAATTGTGTCATGATCAAGATTTTCACATAATTTAAATTGAAAGAATATTAAGAATATAAAAAATTAAAATGTATTTACATTGAAAATGCAATAACATGGATATTTATACCCAAATGGAAATTAACACAAATGTAAATGTAAGTCATACATGTATTTATCAAAAAGATATCTCTTATAAGTCATTTGTCATTTTAAAATATTTAAAGGCAAAGAATAAGTTTTCAATGATGAACATAAAACATAAAGGTGTTGGCCAGAAATTATTGAAAAAAATAAAAAATTTATTGTTAAAATGTATTCAAATGCTTTAAAAATAAAACTTGCAAGCGATTAACATTACCAGTGCACGTAATGGGCATATCATTGTTCATTCTCACTATCTTAGACATGTATACATATGTATTATATGTTTAAGAGTATTAAAAATTAATGTATGTATAAGTTTAAGATTAAGGGTATAAGTTAAGGGTATAAGTTTAACGGTATTAAAAATTAATGTATTACATGTTTTTAATCTTAAAAATGTTTCTGAGTCACTCTTTGCAGCTGTTGAAGAACTCTCAACCATTCTGTGATCACAAATTGGGACACCTGGTTACCATGAAAAGAAAATTTGGTGCCATTTTTGGGGTGGGGACTGGTATTCCATTAAATAAGAATCTATTGTATTCATGTTATTTGTAAGAAAAGATATGACAAATTTATTAATTAATAATTTTCTGTTACTGAAGAACTTCTAACACAGAAATATGATCTACAATTTTTTTTCATTTTGTGACTCTGACATTGGAAGAAGAGAATCTGCCAACTTTCCAGGAATTAGAATGAAGTTTCACTTTCTTTGAAAGGTAAAGCAGAAGGGTAAAGAAACCTTTCCGTGAGTTTTGAAACATGCTAGGAGATTAAATGCTTTGTCATTACAAGTCTTGCTTGAACTTTAATAAACATGCCATATACATTATTTGATATACTTATCATATTTTATTATTATTATTTGTATATATTTTGTAAGATATGCAAGCCAAATACCAAGTGCTTAGCTTGGTAAGGTCTGAAAATGGCATTAATTGGGAACTTTGTTCCATTTCTCTTCCCTGTCGCTTACATTACAGTGGAAATGGTAAATTGAAGAAAATAGTCAGAGTTCCTCTATCTCCACTCAGATGCATTCAACCTCAAACTTCGCTGATAACTGGAGAGCACAACTAGATGAAGCACTGGAGAATTTTGTTATTACAGGGAATGAAGAGAGTTGCAAGAAAACATGAAGGCACGATATGGTTTGCTATGCAGGTCTTCTGATGACTGTCTGAAGAGCTCACTGATTAACCTAAGTAGCCAATACTTGGAAGCCTGTATTTGGACAGATTGCATTTGCATTTGACAGGTAGAAGAAAAAAAAGTAAATAAACTCCAGTAAGTAAAAACCAAAACAAAATGAACGCATTTTCAACCTTACTCTACTCATCCGTGCTCACCTAAAACAAACTCTTGAATTCTAAAAAGGACAAAAGCAGAAGAGCTTAGAATAAGAGTGGTTTACAAGCTTAAGAGGTCAGAATATGTCCCTCTAATCCACCTTGGTGGACTTGGTTCCATGACCAGATGTCAACGTAGTAGAAGCAGACTTAAAACGGGACTTAAGCTTAAGTTTTGATTTAACAAAACTTTTCTGTTAGAATATATAAAATGTTTTCAAAGTGAAATCAAAGTTAGGCCATTTAACCAACTTACTAAATAGTAGCAAGCGGAGATTTTTATCATACTCAGATATAATTGTAAAAAAATTGTGTTTCTTAATTTTACTTTATTTAGCCCAGTCCATCCATTAAAAGTTACATGTATAGCCAATCAGTTGACATTTCTATTTCTCTCAGTGTTTTACTACTGTAACAATGTCACTCAATCACCATGAACTTCCCTCAATATTTCCTTAATAAGTTTTTCAATTTTAGATTTAGATTGCTAAATTTTGCTTCACAAAAATGTGCAATGACTTTTTAAAACCCATTTGTTTTTCATAAGTTTAGAAAAACTCTTTTATTTATCAAAACTTAATTTTCTTCTATGTTACTCAGCTTTTCACCCCTACGTCCAAAATATCCAAAAAGAATAACTTAGCAAAGGAAAGATTTCTTTTGGCTCACAGTTCCAGAGGTTTTAGTCTACATGGCTAACTGGCTCCACTGTTCTGTTCCCGAGTTGAGGCAGAACATCATGGTAGAAAGAGTGGAAAGGAGGACTGCTCAGCTTGAGGGAGCCAGAAAATGAGGGGAGGGTGTCAGGAGAGGGAAGAGAGATGCTTTAAAAATCTGTTGAATACATTTTAAAAGACTTTTAAAATATATTTTTAACATTTTTATTTACTAAAGTGCATTTATTTATTTATTTATTTATTCTCTTTTCCATTTTTATTGGTGCCTTATACTCGTAGATAATGATGGGATTCATTGTTACATATTCATACATGCAAATGATGTAACAATATGATTTGGCCAATATCATATATAATTTTAAAATCCTTTGATGGATTAACCCATTAGTGAGGTCAGAGTCAACATAATCTGTATGCCCTTGCTTCCCGGTGCTATTTTTAGTGGTTTCCCTCCACCACACTCTTCTGCAGTGATGTCTGCCTCATTTTGAACCCCAAGGAATGGAATCAGCTCTCTACGGACTGAGACCTCTGAAACCACAGGGCCCCAAATAAATTTTTTCCTTCTATCATTGTCTTTGTCAGGTCTTTGGGTCATAGCAGTGAAAATGCTGAGTAATACAGAGTGCCATTGCTAAATATAGAAAGATAAGCCCTAAAAACAAAACCAGAATAGGTCAAAGAGTGTCCTAAGTTTCAAAGGAGCCTAAGAAATATTGTTTATTTCTTTAATTTTTCTCTTTTTCTTTTTTTGCTTTATTTATTCATTTTTTTTCTGAATGCCATTGATCCATGCACCAGATACAAGTTGAGGCACTGGGTAATGTAGTTACTTACAAAAGTTTCTGCTATGTGATTATTTTAAGCCAAATATCTTCTGTGTGTTCTAACAACACCTTTGAACTTGTGGTAGATGAATACATAGGGTGGACTTTCAGTAAATAAGTACAGCTGTATATACATCCAATAAGGTGATGCCTGTCTGTTGTTCTAACCAAGACAGCACTGTAGACAGTATGGGCTGCCCCTCCCATGTGTATGTAACACTGTATGGCAGCCAACAAGGAATTTCGTCTTCCTTATCATCCCCACCATCTTCCTGAAGTTTCAAATGTTTTCTTCATAAATCTGTTTAGAAAGCTGGCATATGGGTAAAACTTTCAGTACTGTGATTTTTTTTTTTTAATTCTGACTATTTTGTCCAACAGGTCTTTTCTATACTAGGGTATTGTCTGTGTAAAAACATTAATAAAACTTTCTCCAAACCATAGTTCATTAACTGTAGTTTCAATAAAAGTTGAGTTGCAGGTCTGTTTTCTTATGTTTTCTGCTCTTATGTTCACTTTCTTTTTCTTTGTATACCTATTACAACCAGTGCTTTTCTGCAATTGAGATGTTTTGTGTTTGTCTTTTTGTGTACCCCCCATTTTCTCTCTGAAACATTTTCTAAATCTCAGTGTGTCTTTTGATCTAGAACAACACTATGCATTTTGATATACAACAAATAGATTAAACTTTCTAAAGTTCCATAAACTTCAAATTATACATTTTACTATGTTAAGAAAAGTTCAATCTTCAATAGTATCACTGTAGTTAAATTATAATATTGTTAAGGGCAAGGAACTTGATTTTCATTCAAATCAAATCAGTTAAGCAAATAGGGAATAAAGTGTTGGGTATAGTAACGAAAAGGTACATTGAGTTGAATTTTCTGTTTGTCTTGGCAAAACTCACTATTTGGTGACTAGACACACACAAAACAAGTGTCCATACTTCTCTCTTTCATTATGCACCAAAGTACAATAACCCAATTCAATTTATTTTTATTTTCATTTTTTTGTTCTAATTTTTTTTATTGTATTCATTAAACATGGTCTTACAATTAGGAGGGATTCATCATCAAACAATCAAGAACAAATGTATAATGACAGAACAAGCCAAGGCTGGTGCCATTTCACAGTTTCCCCATTGGGTTCCCCATGGTTCCATTTTTCCCTCTATTTAAACCCCAAGTTAATTGGAGTTCTCACCAATTCAATTTATTTTTAAAACATAATCTATCATTGCCCTAAACATATTGATGATGACTACCTTCAACATGATATGCAGTTCAGAAGAAAACAATTATCTTAAACTTAAATTTTTTCTTTATTGTATAAAATTAATAGTGTGAATTTTCATCTAATAAGAGAAAAATGCAGTCAATTCAATAAATATGAAATACTTCTTAAGTTTCTTTCTTTCTTTTTTTTTTTTTTTTTTTTTTTTTTTTGCTTTTTGGTACTGAGGAATGAACTCAGAAGCCATCAACCACTAAACTACTTAAAGTCCTTTTTATTTTTTGTTTTGAGACAGAGTCTAATTTGCTGAGACTGGCCTCCAACCTGTGATACCCTCAAGAAACTGGAATTGCAAATGTGTACCATGGTGCCTGACTTCACTCATTTTTTAGCAGCTCTTTTAAAATTCCTTTAAGTTTAAAAGACATTCCCGATGAATTACTATAACTTTTAACCATTCTGGTAGTTTAACTGCCAAGATTCTAAGAAACTAAGTGAAGGGCAGGGAATAACAATGTTTCAAGGAGAAATATAGTCAATATAGTGAACTAACCAAGACAGAGATATTTAAAAAATTATATAGTTTGCCTTACACAATTTTTTAAAATAAAAATAATTGATTATGAAAAAATGCCTTTCTCTGAAGGATAGCAGAAGAAATCCTCATGTTTGCCTGCATATACACACATATACAATAGCAGACATACACATGGAGTACTATTACAGAAAATAACAAGACCTAAGGGATGGAAACTGAAGGGAAAATATGGAGATATCAAATGAGACCTGTATATTTCTGCTGCCTTTTATAAAAGCCCATGAGTGCCATAAGTTATAATGAAATCTTTACCCTATGAGGAATACACTACTCAGCTAATGAACGGTTATCTATAAAATCTAACTTGATGCTTTGGTATGAATTTCTACAAGGGGTAGAAGAACATGTTTTGTAATAAGCTTTCAATCATGAGATCAGGTTGTGTTTCTTTCTCAACTAATAACTATGTGAGTGGCCTTCAGTTACATCTTTAACCCTTAAACAAATTTAATTTAATCCAACTTAACTGAACTACCCAATATTTCTTATTCCAAAGTTAGAAATGATACAGGATTTTATGGGTGATACAACTTGTTTGATAAAGAAGACTCAGCCTCTGACAGTAAAAAGAATGTTTTAAGTATGTATAAGAGGAGGGGGGAGGCTACCAGTGATTGAGTCCAGGGGTGCTTAGCCACTGAGCCACATCCCCAGGACTTTTTAAAAATTTTATTTTGAGAGTGAGTCTCACTAAGTTGCTTAAGACCTGTCTAAGGTTGCTGAGGCTGGCTTTGAGCTCACAGTCCTCCTATCTCAGCTTCTGAGTTGCTGGGATTACAGGCATGTACCACCACACCTGGCTCAAATATTGGGTAGATTATTAAAATTAAAATTTATTTACATTTTAATGCAATTTTGGTTAAATACTGACACAATTGAGAGGTAACAAAGAAACATGTATTTGGATTGGAAAGTTTTTCTTGCTTGCTTGCTTTTGTTCAGGATATATTTTATAATTTTTTTCATTAGAATAATTACTCATTTCTAGACAAATATGACACACATTATGTATGTATACAGATTCATCATTTCCTTAATTCCTTAAGAATTCACAGTCAAATCTATTAATTTGTTACTTGGAATTTTCAGTCTTTAATGTTTTGCTTAAAATTACTAAAACAGCTATTGTATAATAATAGAGTCTGATGGCCTTAACTTGTCTCTCTGTATTCTTGCCTTGGGTAGCTATGGATTTGTGTACATGAAGATGACCACTGATGGCACACTTCAGCCACTGACAGATTTTACTAGAATGAAAAGAAAGAGGTCAAGGTGTCAAGGAAAAGGTATAAGCATTAATTCATATCAAAACAAAGATGATAATTGCTTTGTTATCCATAGCTCCTGAAATCCTTACATTGTCTAATTTTAAACTGGTTCTTAAACTGCCATTGCAATAAGAAAGCTTCCTCATTCTCATTCTATATACTCTTTTGAGTGGCTACAACATTCTTTTGCTAAGTAAAAATTGGCTGTGAGGTGTCACTATGTGTCTATCTACTAGTTTGACCAAGAGAAGTGAAAGCTATAATGGACTAACCTCGGAAGCAATGTTTATCATAAGAGAATTCCAGATACCTTATAACAATTTGCTAGCTTTTTCTCATTATGAGCCTTTTAGCAATTGTTGGTTCAGCCAGAATACACCTCGTTCAAAAAGAATGTGATAATTAAGTTTAAATCAAAATGCATCTGTACATATATAAAAAGCCAAAAAATGTAGTAAATAAAGAGGAAAAAGAATGGAGGGATGGCTTTGGCACACAAAGAATACCAACAGAAAATGTCACTGAACAGATAATTAATTTTGACCAAATGCCACCATAAATTAAAAAAGAAATAATGAATCAATTCCCACTAGATAAAAATAGCACAATGCAAAATAAATTGTTTATGTGCTTAAATACAAATAACATAATTCAAAAAAACAAATAAAAGTAAATCACAAATTGCTCAATGCAGAAGAAATAAGCAATAGTTGAACAAAATCTAAGAGGGGAAATGCAGATCTGATCAAGCGTATGTTGAAGAATAGATGTAAGGAGGATATATCATATGCATAATGGCTTCTTTCAAAAATGTAATTCAAGATATGACCAATTAATAATAATACAAACTCAGGCAATATTGAAATAAAACAAACTTTACCAAGTGAAGGTAGTAATCAATAAAAGTTATGAAAAAAAAGTGCAGCCACTATGGAAGTGAACTTCTTCTAGCACATTTTTATCCTAAAAAATCAAACATAGGAAATTCAGATCTACTCTTATATTATCCCAAGCAATAAATATCAGTGGAAATTGCAAAAGTTTAGCACTTAGTCATATGTTTTCAGTTAACATTTTCATGAAATTTCAGCATAAGAAATACCACACAATTTCAAAAGTAGGAATGGTATAGATAGTTATCTCTGATCATAACCTAATGACCCTATTAAGGAATAAAAATGATTCAAATAATACAGAATTAGATACATTTTATTATGTGCTATTTCATATTTAAATTAATGAGTCTTCTAGTCTTCTAGAAGTAAAATTTTATTATGTGCTATTTCATATTTAAATTAATGTCTTCTAGTCTTCTAGAAGTAAAATTATTAGAGAAGGGCATATAAATGTTGAATTTTCAATATCCATAGTTTACCTATTAAACACCTATTAGAGTATAAGAGCATGTCAATATTATATTTTTACTATCCCAATCTAAGTGAATAAGTTAATTCATTTTATTTATATGCAAATCCAACCTACAACAATTCCTCTGACCACTTCTATATATAAGCAATTGAGGCTTTCATTATGACAACGTGATTTCAAAAAATTTCTGATTTAAAAATTAATAATTATACTTTATTTATATTTTATTTCTTGGAAACTTACAAAGCAAATATTAGACCAAGTCTAGTCATTTTAGATGTGTTAACATTCATAAATTTTTAAAACAAATCAATGAAGATAATGAACATAAAAGGTATTAAGTAAGCTTTCTAATATATTAACTTTGTGGTAACATATACACAAAGCTCTAGAACTTTGTCTCAAAAGTCCATCTTTTATTGGGAGTAATAAATCAATATCCGCATTTCTGGTTTTATTCATATAATAAAGAAAGACTGCAAAATGTATACTTTGCACGATTTAGATGGATTGGGATCCAGCTCATTTACTTTTACATCATCTAAACAAGTCAGCTAGATGCTTGGAAGTGAATTTTGTTCATTAACATGCTTATTCCAAAACAGGAAAATTTAAAAAAACTTTTCACACCATTCAAATTTATATTTATAATCAATTAAATCATTTTAATTGGTTCAATATCATGTTATATAATAAAGGGATTCATTGCTTCACATTCAAACATGCACATGTAATGACAAAATAGATTAAACCCTGTCCCATCCAGGATTTCCCTGCCTTCACCCACTCTCCAATCTCATGTCTTCTCTGTAATTACCCAAAGTTATAGAAATAAATGACCACATACATGTATTTTAAACATTGAAATTGATAAAGTTATATGCTTGCCTAGATATATTTGGACCTCCCATGGGAGCCAAGTGTACTGTACAGTATTAAACACCCGCCATATGCCTACTTTTTCTCCCTCCATTTCTGCTCTTCGTTCTTCATAGCTATAGTTCCCGTAGCTTTTGTGGGACAGCCATATGTAGACAATCGAAATTAGATCCTTATCTCTCACCCTGCACAAAAATCAAATTGAAATGGATGAAAGAACTAGGAATTAAACTAGCAATCATACAATTATTAGAAAAAAAAATAGGATCAACACTTCACCATACTGACGTAGGCTCCTTATTCCTTAACAAGACTCCTATAGTGCAAGAATTAAAACCAAGAATCAATGAAAGGAATGTCATTAAACCAAAAAGCTTCCACTCAACTAAGTAATTACTGAAGAGTGTCAAGAAAGAACCTGTAGAGTAGGAGAAAACCATGGCCTGCTACCTTTCTGACAGAGGGTTAATAACCAGAATATTCAAAGAACTCAAAAAACTTAACACCAAAATCACAAACACTACAATCAATAAATGGACCTTGGAACTAAAAAGAAACTTCACAACACAGGAAGTTTAAAAAGCCAAAAGATGTAGAGAAATTGTTCTACATCACTAGTATTCAGAGAAAAACTAATCACAACTGAACTGAGATTCCACCTCACTCCAGTCAGAGTGGCAAAGATGAATAGGAAAAATAACAGGTGCTGGGGGGTTTGTGGGGACATAAGAACACTAACACACTGTTTGTGGGACTGCAAACTGGTACACCCACTCCAGAAAGCAGTATGGAGACTTCTCAAAAAACTAGGACTCAAAAACATTTTTATACAATAGAGTTCTACTCAGCTAATAGAAAGAACATCATGGATTTTGGAGGTAAATGGATGGAAATAGAGAAAATCATGCTGAACAAAAACAAGCCAAACACAGAGACTTAAGGGTCGAATGATTCCTTTCATATGTGGAAGCTACAATAAAACCTACGATACGATGATAGTTAATCAGTTTATTTAATAGATCCATCAATTAAATCATTTTATTCCATGACAGTGTGTTACTTAATGTGAGAGTAAACCCAACATTACAGCTATTGAATTTGCAGCAGAGGTGGAAAAAATATGTTAGCACTCTAGCATCATGTATTCTATATAAATCTGTCAAATGTTTCTAAATGGCAATATTTTTAATGGCTACTCATCTAAAAGCAAAATGTTACTAGGAATTACTTATTTTTATAATAGGAAGTTCCATGAAACACATCATGAATCAATCTTAAATTTCAACTTGGAGTCTTTTCCCCCATCTATTATCAGATTTTCTTATTTAAATTCTCATTTTCTTTCAGCTATTTAATTAGCAATAACTTAAAGTCATCACCATTCAAATGCTCTCAGAGGGACTTGAGTATGTGTAGCTGGATAGAAAATATGATTTCAACTTGACAGGTTTAACAGTGTAAACTGAAATATGCACTGCAGCTACCTACTATTAAAATGTGAATGTGGAATTCATTCATCTTAGAAACACAGTGACTACAAAGAAAAAAATACTTCTTAAATTTATTTTTATTATTGCATTAGATTCATATATAATTGTGAGATTCATTTTGATTTATCCATCAACTCAAATCAAATAATTTGCTCCATTTCAATTCCCAGTACTTTTTATAAAAATGAATTCTAGATGAACCTACTCTGTTAAGAGAGGAGTAGTATATTTTGTCCTCAAATGTAATTGTTTTATAATTTCTTTTGAGCTGTGACAATCTAATCAACTTCTTTTCTAACAAATCTTTTGTCAATAATCCCGGTATATGGTTATTTGTATACATTTGTGCGTATGTGTATTTACATATATAGAATAATATGTGCCCTACAATTTTAATTTATCATCTTGTGAACTGTGTACATGACAGGATTATGCAGAGTTTTATGAATCTCTCCTTCCTCTCGAAAGTCAGATTTAAAAAAAAAAATATCTGGAAGTTAAAAAGTAAACAGATCATCTGTGCTGCCAAACAGCATGGGAGTGCTATCATGGACTGATGCCTATCTTTTCTTTGATTTCTTTCTTTTCTTTTCTTCTTCTTCTCGGTCTTTTTTTTTTTTTTTTTAACCCGTGGCACTGCTGGATTTTCTTTTGAGAACATGGAACAAATTCATGCAATCCATAAGACAATTTCAGAATCTATTTGCAAGTTTTTATTCTAGAAAAGAAAAGAAGGTCCGATGGATAGAAATTTTTCTCTCTTTTATATGTATGAAACAATTGAAATGACAAGTTTTAGACATCCATATCCTGAAACAAAACATAATATTTCTTGACTTTGGTGACTAAAAAACGGTAAAAAGAACTACACTGTGATTTACCCTTAGAAGTTTCAGTTTCTTGCATCCAGACATAAAGATTCTATCTAGCATTCTCCTTGCCATCTAACATAAGAAATCTAATCATACGTCACTTTTCTAGCTTATGGTTACAGATGGGAATCATATTCACCTATAAATTTTCCATAAAGAGTTTTTTTTTTAAATTATCAGATAGCAGAGCAAAAGAATTAAGGTCACTTTCAAACTTAAATCTCCTTTGGTTCAGAATACTAAATTGCTATAAAGTTATTGGGTCAGATTTGAATTTAGAAAAAAAAAATATACATATAGTCTCCAACTCAATTTTACTGACTAAAAAGACATAATAAGCAAGTTTTTAAAGGAACATGTCAAGGTCAAAAAGTAGATAGCATCTGGAGTAGGAGTTCAGATTTCCCTGTTAAAAGTTTTATTTCTACCTCTTCCTCTTATTTGCTGGATAACAGGGTAAATAATTTATCTTATAGTTCGATCATTACAGTGTCTGAGGGAATTACAATGAGATTAAACAATACATATCTTTCTAGTACTTTTTAACTGTGATAATGTACTATCAGTTTATGTCATCTATATTGCTGTTATTTTAAATTACAATTAAATTTTTATTCTTTCATATATAAACTAGAATGAGTTGCTAAAAAATCATAGTCACTGAATGTACAACTGGGAAGAAGAGAATCATAACTTACAGAAAATGATTTTCTCCATTTCCTCGTCAAAGGTCAAATGGATTCATGATGTCATGATAAGAGAATGAGAGAGCAAGATTAAGTATGTGTGTGTCTGTGTGTGAGAGAGAGAGAGAGAGAGAATGAATTTTGCAGTGGCCAGTCCAGTATTTATTTAATGATTTCTGAAAAACATTGTAGCAAATAATTTAGGAGAAAGCTTGTTACATAAAATAGAAAATTCTGTTCCATATTCAGTAATGAGCCATTTAATGGAACAATATTTCTTTACTTATGGAAAAATGCATTAACTGTTTATCCACATGGCATGTATTTGTTATTTGAGATTTCACTGCCACTTCAAAAATAGAATTTAGAAACATATTCTTACACAACAGTTTAATTAATCCAATTGATATATCCTTGTAAAAATACTGAGAATGGAATATTTAAGGCACAAAAGTGCAACACTGAACTAAAATTTTCATAATATTGGATATAGTTGCTGGATTTTAAAAGCCAAAATCACCTTTAATAATCGGAAAGCAAGGTACTTTTATAAAGAATCATTTATTAAAACCAAACTACTATTTCAATATAGCATTAAAATTTGCTGCATAGAAAGCCCCTTGGGCTGCACTCTGAAATGATAGTGAATTGCTATTCTAATCGACAATGGAACATTTTAATAAGTGTGATAAATGACTCACAGAGAGCTTCTGATTTCAATGTCAGTGGAATTAGAATCAAGCAAAAGCTGGCCCTGGGTGATGGATGTAGAGGATTTTCGTGGTAAACACTTGACAATGTCAAGACAATACAAGCTTATGGAACTCTCAGGAGTGAAATTCATGTCCGTTTGTCAACATTCTGCCAGAGGCAAAAATGCAGACAGAACACTAGCCTTACTTCAGCAGGTAATATGCTTCCTTTAATTCTATAACCTTCAAAATGAAACAAAGCAAAGAAATTAAAAGATACAATGCATGAAAATATTCCACTTTACATTTAGAGATGTAAATTTACTTTGCTAGCCTCAGTAGTAGAATGAATTGGAGAAATACATTACGGTCAACTGAAATCACTTTTTTTTTTCTGAAAAATATTCTTTAGAAGATATTTCTTTTTTATCTCGGTTTCCAAGCTTCTTGAGAATACAAATATATATGTGTCACTATTTCTTTTCCTGACAGATACAAATCACATATTCCAAACCATCTCATCTGATTTTGTTATCTTAGAGCACAGATGAGAATGAGTCAGGTTATTATGAAATTTTAAAATATTCATGACATGGTACAGAATAGTGCCTTACTGCAGACCACCATTCAAATTTTAGAAATCTGCCCTATATACATTCTATCTAATTATTTTTGTAATATTATTTTAAATGTTCCCAAAGTTTAAAGCTTATGATTCATGTTTCAAGTTTTCTAAGCTAACATCTCCCACATTCCTGGTCCAAAATACAGTATGCATTGCAGAAGTGCAGTGGTGATATAAACAAAGTACTTTTGAGCAATATATTATATTTGAGTGGAATAAGTGCAACCAACACATGTAAACACAAGCAAATATGTTTTCTAAAGTTTTCCTATAGATACAACCTTAGAGCACTACAAATTTCATATATATGAGGAAAATTATTTTGTAATTATCAATAACAGTCATAAACATTGTTTGAACAGAGTAACTTTCAAATATTCTGAAATGTATTTGCAGCTTTCAAAATCAGCTTTGTCTTGGTGGATTACAGTGCTTTCCACACTTTAACAGTCATGTAGAATCACCTGAAGATCTAACTCAAAGGAAGATTCTTGTGCAATGCTTCTGGCAGGTAGGACCTAAAGAGCTGCATTTCTGAAATGCTTCCAGGTGAGACTGGGTCTCCTGCTGATAGAACACATCTTGGTGAGGCTGGAAATTAGGTCACTTCCACCATGGATATAATCTCCATATTTTGAGTGAAGATTCTCTTCTCTGCGATGACCATCATTAAATGAATACGTTCTACACAAAATGTTAAATTATTTTTGGTTTAATTACTGTCAGGAAAAGACGGAAAGTGGATGTCATTGCATTCAAGGGTATTGACCATGTAATCAATCGCACAAATGATCAGATTTTCAACTTCACTCTTAACAAGTGGTGTTAAGTCCTCACCTGAAAATCTGAAATACTATTAACATTATTGGATTAGTATTTGTGATTTATATTAAAGAGGTAATACATTTAAAAGGCTTAGAATAGTTATTAGCATATTGTAAACTTTTAATAAATACTGTTTTTATGAAGAGGCAGAAGTCATTGACCTGGAACTAGAAAATTGGACTGGAATTTTCTGGTTTTGGTTTTGGATTTGACAAAGGGGGACAAAATATTACATGGAAAAGTGACAGCCTCTTCAACAAATGGTGCTGGACAAACTGGTCTTCCACCTGCAGAAAGTTGAAATTAGACCCATATCTTTCTCCTTGCACAAGAACCAAATCAAAATGGATCAAGGAGCTTGGTATCAAACCAGCTACGTTGCAACTGATAGAAGAAAAAATTGGTTCAACACTTCAACATTTAGGAGTAGGCAAAGACTTTCTCAACAGGTCTCCGAAAGTGAAGGAAGTAAGTCAAAAATCAGTGAATGGGATGTCATAAAGCTAAAAAGCTTTTGTACTGCCAAGGAAACAATCAAAAGAATCAAGAGGTTTCCTACAGAAATGGAGAGTATCATGGACTATGATTCCTCAGACAAGGGTCTCATATCCAGAATCTATAAAATACTCAAAAATGTCAGCTACAAAAACACCAACAGCTCAATTGATAAATGAGCCAAAGAGCTAAACAGAGACTTCTCACCAGAGGACATTGATCAAGCCAATGAATACATGAGAAAGTGCTCTAAATCATTAGTAATCAGAGAAATGCAAATGAAAACCACATTAAGATATCACCTTACACCAGTCAGAATGGCAAAGATGAAGAAAATAAACAACAATAGATGCTGGAGGGGATG
>PVKS010018950.1:0-39259 GCA_004027875.1 Aplodontia rufa
TCTTTCATTCTTCCCCCAGTCAGAACCTCTGATTCTGTTTTGATGGTTCTAACTTGATCCTTTGCACACATGATTTTAGTAGTCTTAGTTCTTGTGATATATACAAGTTGTTCTTGGTCTTGATAATTTAAATTAAACTGAGCTATATCCCCAACCCTCACTCTGTGACCTTAAGCATGTAATTTCACATGTCTAAGCCTCAGCTGCCTTAACTGTTAGATTGTGGCAGAAATTCTAATTTTGCCTACTTTCGTCACAGGATTATTGGAGGAATCCATTGAGATTTGAGATTTAAACATCTTTTGTAAGCTACTATATTGGTGGAAATAATCTATTATGATTACTTAACCAACTTAATGCATGTTAGGAAAAAATATATTTGAAGATATTTTAACACCCATTATTATCTTTTCTTCAAGAAGTACTAATTTTAAGTAAGACTTTAAAATTGGAGAACTTTATAGGCATGGTGGCGCATCCCTGTAATCCACTAACTCAGGATGCTGAGACAGGAGGAATACAAGTTCAAGGCCAGCCTCAACAATTTAGCAAGGCCCTAAGCAACTTAGCAAGACCCTGCCTCAAAATAAAAAATAAAAAGGGGTGGGGTAAAGTACCCCTAGGTTAAACCCCAGTACCCAAAAATAAAAATAAAATCAGAAAACTTGTTTGACAATGGTATTGAATTAATGAGTGATTAACAGAATAGTATACTATTGTTTAGTCAAAAATTAGTTTTTCAGCCCCCACAAAGATATAGACATTGATCTTCAAAGCATTAGTTATTACTAAGTTTGAAATATTGTAGATGTCAAAAAGCAGGCAGGATTTTACAAATGTAATTTTTAGTTTTATGCTTCTAGCATAAAATAACTAGTATTATATAGAGAGATTCAGAGAAAAATCAGAGAAATTTTCCATTTTTCAGTGGTCATTTGCCCTTACTACTACTAGTGGGTGACTATTAGTATCAGGCAAAGGTTCTAAGAACAGAAGCTATTGCCATCATTATTCTTTATAATTTTCCTCCTGTTTGTTCTTTCCTACATATCTTGGGAACATTCTACTTTGAGGTAGGGAAATGTGATTCCTGGCCCATTCCCATCTTTGCTGTTTGTTCATTCAGCTATACCTAATTGGAATGTATTTGAGAGATCGTATGAAAATTTCTAGGACAGATTGTTGGTGTGGCATTTAAGTCAATATTAAGATTATATTTTAGGTCTTCATCCCATCCTCCACCCTCAGTTCTTTAATGCTCCCTGTATACATGTTCTTGTGTGCTTGTGTTTGCCATATTTACTGGTTGAGTTAATTGTAATGATTTTGATCCAGGGAAGAGACCCATCAACAAATTGGATTCTTCTGATCCCTTTAAAGTGAATGATCCATTTCAGCCTTTCCCAGGCAATGATAGCCCCAAAGAAAAAGATCCTGATGTGTTTTGTGATCCATTCACTTCTTCTGCTTCCACTACCAATAAAGAGGCTGACCCAAGCAATTTTGCTAACTTCAGTGCTGTAAGTACTGTCAATGGGCTATTTGGGGAAAAAAATCTTTCCATTTATAGTTTGAAGAGTTTTCCAAGATTAGTTTAGAGTCTGTCAAATTTCTATCATTTCAGTTAAATTTGCCAAAATATTAAATCTTTCATTCTTACCCCAGTCAGAACCTCTGATTCTGTTTTGGTGGTTCTAACTTGATCCTTCGCACAAATGATTTTAGTAGTCTTAGTTCTTGTGATATATACAAGTTGTTCTTGGTCTTGATAATTTAAATAAAAGTAAAATTTTGACATAATCATTTTGCAGATGGTTATGAATGATTTAATGGGCTATTTGAGAGTAATTTAGTATTTGCCCACTAAATGAATAATGTCAGTGGTAACTGTGTTGTATGTGTGTTTGTAAATAAAGTTTTAATGATTTTTGGAGACTATTCAGCAACTATTTTATGAGAAGATGGGTCCAGGGAATTTTTTTCTTCTCTCCTTTTTTTTTTTTTTTTTTTTTTTTTTGGCAGTGCTGAATCTAGGGCCATGTACACTCTAGTCAGGCACTCTTCCGCTGAGCTACATCCCCAGGGGTTGTTTGAGATAAGTAAAACTTATAATGTTATATCTTCATAGTAGTTTTTATTTGATTCATCTGTATGTGTGCATTGGAAATTAAGCTCAGTTCCTGGAACATGCCAAGCGTATGCTCTATACCATTGTATATCCTTAGCACCATGGTATCTTTTTAAAAAG
Source organism: Aplodontia rufa (assembly GCA_004027875.1). Classification (NCBI taxonomy): domain Eukaryota; kingdom Metazoa; phylum Chordata; class Mammalia; order Rodentia; family Aplodontiidae; genus Aplodontia; species Aplodontia rufa. Next base: position 2,249 of record PVKS010018950.1, read on the forward strand.
ATTAATGTCTCCTGGGAGTGGTGGTGCATATCTGTAGTTCAGCTATGTCTTTAACTGCACAGTTATTGCCCCTACATTAATGTATGTTCACAAATATTTCACATGCCCTATAATCTTGCTTCAAGACAGTTTAGTAATAAACAGTTTTTAAGTAATACCAGCAGAGTTTTTAAAAAAAAAATAAACAAAACTTCACATATGGTAACAGTCCATTTTTTTGCAAAAAAAAATTTTTTTTTAAACAAGGCATGAAATCTGAGGTAAATATGGTAGTTGGGAGGGTGGGAAGATCACTTGAGCACTGGAGTTTGAGACCCCCCTGAGCAACAGAGCAAGACCTCATCTCAAAAAAAAAAATCCGTTTTATGAAATAAATTATTGTCAGGATCTAAACAATATTTAATTATTTGGAAGGCAATAATTCACTAGCCTCTATACTTACTGTGTGTTCTCTCAGAGCTGATTAAAATTAAGACCTTTAGAAGCCATAGATGAGTGCTGAATGGGCTGGGGATGTGGCCTAGGGGTAGAGTGCTTGCCTAGCACACATGAGGCCTTAGATTAGATCCTTAGCACTGCCAAAAAGAAAAGAAAGGTGCTATGATTATGGCATAGGCAGGGCCTGTAAGAGGATAAAAATTGGGCAATCAACCACAGAGGCATCGCTCTGGAGAGACATAAAGCAGTATTGTATATTCTATTGTTTTTCAGATAAAACCAAGTTTTTTAATAAAATCCTTAGAGTAGCAGACAAAAGTTTTGTTTTGTTTTGTTTCCAGGCAAAATTTTCTCGTTGTCACTTCCTTTTCTATATATAACACAGGAATCTTTCTCTATTTATCGTCTTATTCCCTTTATTTTGAAAATGGAAGTTATAGTGGCCAGGTGATTCTTGCTACAGCCTGACTAATGTTTGCCTCGTTGTTGCATTGGGTCACTCAACTAGTTGCTTTATTGCTACTACTGTTTCTAGTTAGAAAGTTGGTAGACAGCCAGGTGCATTGATGCATGCCTGTAATCCCAGAGACTTGGGAGGCTGAGGCATGAGGATTGCAAGATTGAGACCAACCTCAGCAACTTAGGCCCTAAGGACTTAGCAAGATCCTGTCTCAAAATAAAACATAAAATTTGGACCTCAACAACTTAGCAAGGCCCTAAGCAACCTCGTAAGACTGTCTCAAATTAATAAAAAGGGCCAGAGATGTGGCTCAGTGATTAAGTGCCCCCTGGGTTCACTCCCAGGTACCCCAAAAAATAAAGAACTGGGAACATGGTTCAGTGGTTAAGTGACTCTGGGTTCAATTCCCAGTTCCAAAAAAAAAAATAAAAAGGTTGGCAAGAATCTGTGTGCATCTAAGGCAGCTACACTACCCAGCTTTTCAATCTGTACTCTTGGAATTTTATAAAAATAGAGTGTCAGAATTATCCTGACTGTTTGTTTCAGATTGAATTTTAGTTACTTCAAGCAGAGAATCAAGAATCGGCTTGCTTAGAAGACTATAATTCTCTTAGTATAAAACAAACATCTGGCAAGTTGTGTTATTTAATGTCTTAAATACGATTTCATAAAGCAAGTCAAATCCTGGTTGGAATGACTCAAACAATAACTAAGACATTTTACTTATTTCATACTCTAAAATCTCAGTATATTATAAATATAAAGTAGCTTGTAATAAAAACATCCTTTTTCATTTTGAAAGATTTGTTAAGTATTGTAAATTCATAAGTCCTGTAATTCTCTTAGGAAAAAAACCTACCATTTTTTAAAAATCTGACTATTTCTTTAATTTCATCCTTTTATAGGCCTCCTCTGTATGACAAGACTTGAAACCAAGTAGAAGTTTGTATTTAGTTTCTGCTGAAGTTGCTGTTTTGGTTGAATAAAAAAATTTCCCTGATTAAATAATCATTAGTAGTAAGGGTTTTTTAAAACTGAGTCCAAAAGTTCTCAAAGCCTGCCACAATCTTCAAAGTATTTTTTAAAAAATGATTCGGTTCATATCTTGTTTTATATAACCAATACTCTTAAGTATGTTTAGCAAAATCAGCCTGCTTTTTCCTTCATTGTTTTTCTGTACCTGAAAGTCCAGGATAAGATTAAAACACACCATTGGGCTTAAGTTAAAAATGATTTATTACGTGAGGATGCTCACTAAAGTTTAAATAGTAAACATTTTATATTAAATCAAAAAGGCTAGTCCTTTCTTGCTTTTTAATCTCCTTATCTACTTTGTTTCTGAGTGATATTTTTTCCCTAAGTTATATTTTTAATGTTTACTTTTATAGTCTTTCTCCCTATAGAGCACATTATTTAAAAAAAAAACAAACCAGTTATGTAACTGGTTAAAACTAAACTTGTTACTGGGCATGGTGGCAACACACCTGTAATCCCAGTCACTGGGGAGGCTAAGACAGGAGGATCACAAATTTGAGTATCAGCCTCAGCTACTTAGCAAGAATCTAAGCAACTTGGTTGAGACCCTGTCTCAAAATAAAAAGGTCTGGGAATATGGTTCAGTTCTAAAATGCCTTCTGGGTTCAATTTTTAGTACCAAAACCAAAAAAACTAAACTTGTTTTTTGGGGGGGAGGGGAGGGGTGGAGTACAAGTAATAAGACTATTCCCAGAGTCCTTCAGGTGAAACAAGAAATTTTATTTCATTTATTTGATATAAGCAGTTTTATAAAAGCTTTCATTCTTTTCTTTTTATTATTTTACTCATTCATTTAATCATTCATTCATTCATTCATTCGGTCTCTAAATGGCAGTATCCCTCTGAAGAAGATATGATTGAATGGGCCAAGAGGGAAAGTGAGAGAGAGGAAGAGCAAAGGCTTGCTCGACTGAATCAGCAAGAACAAGAAGACCTAGAACTGGCAATTGCACTCAGCAAATCCGAGATATCAGAAGCATGAAGAAGTCTCTTGTCCTTTGTCAACAATACAGTACTCTTCCTCCTGAATATTGAAGCTATTTACCATGTGTATCAAAACTACCTATGAGCATGGGAGTACAAAAGGTTTGAGATTCCTGTAAATGTGACAAAAGTCTAGGGTTTTTCTTTTTTTACTCTATTTCAGAATTGTCTTTTATTTTATTATTTCCTCTAAAAGCAGTTACCTAGTCAGACAGCTTCACGTGGGCCCCTGTTCTAGTGTGCATTTACTGTGAGCTTCAGCCGCCTATGCTGCTTTTACTTGTAAAACTAAAGCACACAAGCTTCTGCCTTCTGGAATGTAGAGAAATAGTTTCTCCCCGTGCTACCCTTGTTTTGTGGTTATTCTGATTAGGGCTAGTGGGTTTATAAAGGTTGCAGTATTCTCCCCTGATTTGGATGGTTGAAGGAGGGGAAGGGAACAAACATCCCATTTCTTTTATGATTGGTGCAAATTGGCTAGTGTAAAGTACATTTTTATATTTCTTTAATAGTACAAATACTTTCGTTTTCTAAAGACAAGAAAATTATTTTGCATCAATCTACTCCACTATTGAAAAAAGGATGCTTTAGGTTGAACCATTATAGCTTCAGATTCAAATTTTTCCTAAATAAAAAAACATTAAAACCTCATGTGGAAATACTTTTTTTAAAACAATTTTTTTTTTGAGTTTAAGGGATTTTAGGTCAATTGATACCTCTCCATAAATTTGTTTAATTAACAAAATCAGTTTCTTACAAATTAAGTTTGTAAGAAAATGACTATTTTAAGTGCCAGTTGGTAGAGAAAATTTATCACTTAAAATATACCAGTCAGTATAAGTTAAGCATAAATCGGTCAGTATAAGTTAAGCTATTCTGCCTTTGTGGTGGCACTGTCCTCTTTAGTACACAGTAGGTTTATTATACTTTTGCTTAAGAAACTTTAGCAAGCTAGAACTGGAAGGTACTTTAATTTTTCATATTTTTTTGTTTTCTTTAATTGAAGGCTCAACTACTTGAAATGTAAAAACTTACATTGAATACAAATAGGAAAGGGGACATGTATTGTATTGCTTTTTGTCCATCTTTGTGATTTAAATTAGTTTATTTACTCTCTTCATATTTTTCACCTTTAAAATTGGCAAACTGGGGGCTGGAGTGGTGGCGCAGCGGTTTTGGCAATTGCCTGGCACGCACAAGGACCCAGGTTCAAACTCCAGCACCACGTACACAACTAAGTGTTGGAGCAATGAAGGCCATGTGAAAAAAAACTAAATAAAGGTGTTTCTCTCTTTCTCTGTCTCTCTCACTGTCCCTCTCTCTTAAAAAAATAAAAAAAAATAACATTGGCAAACTAACAAAAAAAAAGTTTTTTTTTTTTAATTGGGAAAGAAAAGATCTGCCATATTTTCAAAATGCCTTACCTTTTAAAAGCCCGTCTTCAGGGCTGGAGCAGTGGCTCAGTGCTTATGGCCGTTGCCTGGCATGCGCCAGTACAAAGGTTCAAACCCCAGCACCATGTACACAACGAAGTGCCCGAGCAATGAAGGCCACATGAAAAACTAAATAAAACTGATTCTGTCTTTATCTCTCTTTCTCTCTCTCTCTTTCACTGTCCCTCTCTCTTTATTTAAAAAAAAAAAAGGCCCATCTTCTTTAAAACTGACCTAGCAGACAAGCTGAATTTGAAATAGACTGTGTGACGTAGGCTGTATATTATAATCTTTTTTTTTTAACCTGAGTTACTGACTTAGATAATGTGTTGAATAACAGATAAAGAAAAATGCACCTGAAACCTAATTAAAATTCTCTGTGGTCAACAAGGTGGTATTGATCTGTTAATCAGAGGAACTTATTGCTTAGACTACAAATAAATTCCAAAATATCTAATTCATTTCATCTTGAAATGGTGCTTTTTCTTCTTTCCACACCCAATTGGATAACTGGAGTTTTAAAACAAACTTAAACCACTTTCTTGCACTGCTAACTTTTTTCTACTTTTTGTATATAGAAACATTTCAACATAACAGTCATGTACATGAAGCAAGGGCTGAATCATAATCACAAGGCTTTAATTTTGATAAACTAATGCAGTGGCCTAAGGATTCAGGCAAATTCGCAAAAGTTAACTGAGAACATAGCATTGTTGGTAGGTGGTGTTTTTTCTGGGTTTTTTTTTTTTCCTTCCCCTTACTCTTTGAGAAAAAGGTAAGTTGACTTGAACAACCTTCTTTTGCACTGGGAAAATGAACAAATGTTTGAAATGCTTTTAAAATTTTTTTTAATTAAAAACACTCTGGAAAATATAAAATATCTGTAACTTATGAACACCAACTTTCAATATAATAAGCGTACTCTAATGTTATATATGTTTAACTGGAATTATATAGATTCTTATCTTTTGTTAAAATATGTGTACTCAATGGACCAATATAATATTAAAATATGTATATATTATATAAATATATATCTATATCTCCATGCTCGCTTGTGTAGGTTGAATGTCTTATGGTCATTGTGATATTTTATGTTGTTGACCCTGGCTCCAGGGCCTATGCTTATAAAGGACAGTTAAGTATTGCTGAGAGCTAAATGGACCTAAGTTTTAACCATCTTCTACATACTGGTTCAACTTTATTTGGGCTCTCTTTATAGAATTATCTGTTGTATTTCAAACGTCTAAATTTTAGCCTATAATTATGAGAATAATATACTTTAATAATAAAGCATACTATCCACATATTCACCTTTCATTGGAGTTTTGCTTTAATTGTGTTCATGCTCTATGAGGAGGGGTAGGTATACAATCATCACACATTAATATGTGTAAAGTGTTTGGGACAGTACCTGATATATAATAAATAATAAATGGTAACTATCAGTTTTAGGTATTTTGTCCTGTTTTTTTGTGAAAGAAAGTTAGGAAATGTGTATGCATAGAGAACCCAAACCACATGTGGCTTTGTATCTATTTGTTGAATAAAGATTGTGACGTGCACTCTTGGAAGGCACAGTGATCTAATAAATTAATACAGTCCTAGGCTTGACTCTCCATTCTTCCATTTTGGAGAAAGTAATGTAGAGATGACTGAGAGCCAGGCATAGTGGCATACGTGTTATCCTAACAATTTGTGACACTGAAGCAGAAGGATCTCAAGTTTGAGACCAGCCTGTGTCAGTGTGTCAGAATAAGAAAGGGCTGGCTGGGAATGTAGCTCCATGGCCGAGCACCCCTGAGTTCAATCCCCAGTACCAAGAAAAAAATGATTATGAGAAAGTTATTTAGCCTTCCTGAACATCATTTTCCTCATGTAATAAATTTCATAATACCTGATTCATGGGACTGTTCTAAAGGATTTTGGGGGTGGGTTGGGGGTGGGGTCTTGATCTTCTTGTATTGTCAAGGCTGACCTCAAATTCACAATCTCACTGCCTCAGCCTCCCAAGAGTTAGGATTACAGGCACATGCCACCATGCCCATTCTAATAGTGTGTTAAAAATCATTTCATTTAAACAAATTCAGTCACTTTTTTTTTTTTTTTGGCAGAGCTGGGGATTGAACCCAGAGCCTCATACATGCTAGGCAAGCACTCTACCACTGAGCTACACCCTTAGTTTCCCATGATTAATAATGGGGGAAGAAAGCTATTGTTATTGAATTATGTGTGAATCCCTAAGCACTGTATGTGTATGTCCTTGTTTCTTGTCTAGTCTTTACAATAGACCTAAGTACAAGGTACTGTTAATTATCTCTTATTTAAAAAATGGAGGGACTGAGGCTCAAAAAAGTTAAAATAACATGCTTCTGACCATACAGCAAACAAATAGATGAGCCAAGAATTGAACACTGGGCTCTCTGATTCTAAACACAATACACTTTCCAGTTTTTAGTGCTTTGTTTCATTTTATGTGCAAAACATTTTTACTTATGGGAAATGGTAGAAACAAAACATGATAAATAATATCAACAAATAATATTTTTAAAGCTCCAAGCATGATCCTAAGTGTTTTGCTTATATTAATTTAATCCTCACAAGAGTAACCCTGAAAGGTGTAGTCTGTTGTTGTCTCCATTTTGCAGAAGAGGTGCCCAAACTTGGCCACAGATAATGTAGCTAGTAAGTTGCAGAGCTGGAATTTTAACTCCGGAGACTAGTTCCAGACTTTTAACTACCGTTGTCTATTCCAGTTAAAGATAAGCCAGAGTAGAAACATCACAAATAATTCATGTAATCTCACTTGAGGATTAATAGAATAAACCTACTATGTTGCATGTGGCTAAAGCATTTTCCAATTTATTGTCCTATTTAATACTCATGAGTTGCGTGTTGTAGTGGCACATGCCTGTAATTCCAGCTGCCTGGGAGGCTGAGGCAGGAGGATTGAAAGTTCAATGTGGGAACCGTGGGTGGTCCCACAAACCCCTGACACCAGCAGAATGTGCATGAGTGTACACCTGCCAGAGGGACTGACGCACTTGGACATAGACCAAAAAGAGGATGTATGTGGCTCAAGGACATTAGACGTTGTTTTCAGCCTCGCAAATGTTTTTAGAATATTATAAAGTTTTATGTTAAAAGTTCTTGTACTTTTGATAAGATGCCTTGTGACTGCAATGTGAAACTGCTGATACAGAATACAGGATGTGGGAAACTATATAAGGAGAGCTGTAAGCAATAAACTTAGTCTGTCTGTCTGAGTCTTGAGTCTTGAGTCTGAGTCTTAGTCTTAGTCTTTGTCTTTTAACCCTGAATGTGTGTGTGTGTCATTATTGTCACTTCGTTGGATGAATGCAACAAATGGTGGCCCGTACGGGGACTTTGAACAGACAATATTAAATCGGTAAGTAAAAGTTTGGTTACTGCCTGAGAGCAGGGAATCCTTACAGCCTAGCTACTGCCTGAGAGCAGGGAATTACAGCCTAGCTACTGCCTGAAAACAGGGAATCCTTACAGCCTAGCTACTGCCTGAGAGTAGAGAATTACAGCCTAGCTACTGCCTGAGAGCAGGGAATCCTTACAGCCTAGTTACTGCCTGAGAGCAGGGAATCATTACATACTGCTATAAGCAGGGACAAAGCTCACTATAAGTGAAGACTGCTATAAAGCAGGGAAAAAACCACATTGACGGGGCTCGCTATAAGCAAGGACTGCTTTAAGCAGGGGCTCTAGAGCAATATTTTTGATGTTTTGTGTTAATTGTTATTGTCTTTCTTTGTGTTTAATCCTTGCTGTTTGCTCTATGAGTCTTCTTATTTGTGTGTATTAATTCATTATGAAAGTCCTCTACTTTAAGGTAAGTGCAAGTGAGAAGAGAGGTACCATGGGTTTAAAACTGTCTAAACTCTAGCTGCAAAAAACAGTAATGTCATTATTAAAAGCACAAAGAACTGCTGTGCGTCCTAGGACAGTTACTTCATTTGTAAAGGTAAGTAAACAATCTTCTTCTTGGTTTTTGCAAACGGGTCTAAAAACATATAAAAAGAGGTTTACAAAAAGTACTAAAAAAAAAAAAAAAAAGACCCAATATTTTTCCCACTGCTGCTTTCTCTTTCTGGCACCTAGTCAAGGACAACCTTATCTTCCTCAGAGGTTAAAGTAAAAGAGTTTCTAAAATAAACACATAAAGCCTGGGCTAACTCTAATTCTGGTGCTAAAGATGTTTGCATGCATGCTCCTTTACTGAAATAAATATGGCCATTTCATTTTTTAGATCTTGAGTTCAATATTACTGGTAAATTCACCTATTTTGTACACCTAAATATATCTTTCAGTCAGTCTTGTTTTATCTGAGAGTTTTAATTATGGTTTTTATTGCTGTCTTTATTCAAAAGATCAATTATTGTAAGGTTCTAAAATCTGTTTCCTGTTGGTTTGTGTGTTTGTATGTGTGCACCTGTCCTATGTGTTTGTACATGTATGTTATATGTATTTTCAGTGTGGTACCAAATTGACTTATAAATGAGCGCTCATAAATTAAATTAAAAAAATAGATCCAAATGACTTTTAATTCAAGTGACTTAAACATTTAAAAAAAATTCAATCTAAATCATTTATACATAAGAATAAAGATGTGTTTAACAATACTAACTCACATGTTTTCTCTAGGTGGTCAATCAATAAAATGTTAATTTCTATAAATGTTTTGAGTGTAACATTAATTTCTTCTAAGATTTTTCTTCAATAAAAAAAGATGGCTTATATTTGTCTAATATCCTGGTTTCATGGGTAACCTAAAGTTAACAATTAAAAATAAATAAAATAGATTTAACATAATGAGATTAATTTCTATAAATGTGTTTGTTAAAAAAGACATCTGATAAATTTACAAAGTCAAAATGTTAAAACATTAATTGCTAAATAAATTTAAATAATCTTGATTTAGTTTTTATAAGGTAATATTTAGGTTTATTAAATGTGTTTTTATAGATTAAAAACTACAAAAATAATTTAAAATTGCTTTAATCTAGATCTTCACTAAAACAAAACAAGGTTGTTAAGAGTTAAAATTCCAACAGATATAATTCTACATACAAAAAATATCAAGTGCTGTCTTTTAAACATTGTTCATTTTAAACCAGGCTTGCTTTCATTTTATATATATATAGAGGCTTTATCATTAATGGGTTTTATGTATAAATCAGTCTGATCACTTATACTATTTCCTCTTGACAATGTCATTTTGTATTTTTTAACTGTTTTGACTTAAATGGTATGGCCTATAATATTTCTCCCCTTAAAGTTATTACAAGCATTAACAACTTCATAACAATTAAATCAAAATACAAAATTATCTACTTTTAAACAAAAAGGGGGAATATACTGCCCCATGAGATTGTTAATTTTTAAACTTTAGATGTTAACAATAATACCTGCAGCCAAACGCCATTGGCATGGACCCGACCCGGTCTTAATCTGGGGTCGAGGTAATATTTGTGTTTTTCCACAAAAAAATGATGGTCCCCAAAAGATTCCAAAACAACTTGTATGTCAGCTTTCTGCTTCTGATGAGACATCAAAATGACACGTAATGCTACAGAGCTTTGTTCCTGTTAAAAGAGATTTCCTGACTTCTCCCTCCTCCAGTTCCCACAACAATTCTTGTTCCAATAAAAGTAAAGGTAAGTGCTCAAAACGTTCAACTCTATCAAACCTAAAGGGACTTTGGATTTACAGTGGCTATTATGACAGCCATTGCGGCTACAACTACAGCTGCTGCTACCCAGAGACTGACTATATACCATTCAATGGCCGCAAAAACAATGATAAATAATTTGGCTAAACAAACTACTACTGCCCTAAGTACTCAACAACAAATTAATAAACAGTTGCAAACAGACATAATGCTGTTAAACTAACTTGATACAAAAATTGTCTCATAACTTTTGTTTTATTATTGCTTGTATGGATATATCCTCTGTTTCTATGATCACTGGTGGTAGGAATTCCAATCTATTGTTACTTCATCACAAAGATTGTAATCAAATCAAAAATATGTGTTGTTTTAATCTGACAGACAATTCCTATAGTATCTCAGGTGAGATTAATAAACTGAAAGACCTTGTTGCTCGATTTTCACAAAATGAAGGGGGTGAAAGCCTATTTGGATGGTTAACTTCTTGGCTGCCCAATATCTCTTGGCTGAAAGAATTGTTCATAGCCACAATTACTGTCCTCTTGAGTCTTCTTGTCACCTGTGTTGCAGGTTGATGTCTCATCAGCTGTATGTTAAGTCCCTGGCAGCCGTTTAGCAAATGATGGTGGGTAGTCAATGATGGGTAAGATGGATAGCCTCATATATCAACCTAAGACAGGGTTGGGACTCTTGAGTCCCCTCCCCATGATGGGTAAGAATATGAAGGTGATACCCACAACCTAAGACAGGCACCACCGCTTGCTTATATAAAATAAAAGGGGGAACTGTGGGAACCGTTGTCGGTCCCACAAACCCCTGACACCAGCAGAATGTGCATGAGTGCACGCCTGCCAGAGGGACTGACGCACTTGGACATAGACCAAAAAGAGGATGTATGTGGCTCAAGGACATTAGACGTTGTTCTCAGCCTCGCAAATATTCTTAGAATATTACAAAGTTTTATGTTAAGAGTTCTTGTACTTTTGATAAGATGCCTTGTGACTGCAATGTGAAACTGCTGCTACAGAATACAAGATGTGAAAAACTATATAAGGAGAGCTGTAAGCAATAAACTTAGTCTGTCTGTCTGAGTCTTAGTCTTAGTCTTTGTCTTTTAACCCTGAATGTGTGTGTGTGTGTCATTATTGTCACTTCGTTGGATGAGTGCAACAGTTCAAGGCCAGCCTCAGCAACTTAGCAAGGACCTAAGCAATATAGTGAGACCCTGTCTCAAAATTTTAAAAAAGGTAGGGCTGGGGGGCTGGGGATGTGGCTCAGTGGTTAAATACACCTGGGTTTAATTCCTGCTACCAAAAAAAAATCACCTCAAAGCACTGTTAATTTTTGTTATCAATATTACCCCCACAAGGACATGGTAGAAGGTCTAGCCATGCTTTTTATTAAAGATTATTATAGATTTTAATGCCACATGGCTAAAAAGAAAAGCATAAGGCTGGCAGAAATGAAAAGTAATTTATCAGTGATATCAAGGCTTTGGAACAAAGACATAAAAAGAAGACAGAAAGTAAGTTTTAAGAAGTTTGAAATAGCTGAATGTGACTAGAGTTTATGTTTATAGGAAAAAGAGTGAATTGTTCATGTCTACTTAAGAAAGATCTCAATGGGGGCTGGAGCTGTGGCTCAACGGTTACAGCGCTTGCCTCGCATGTGCGAGTTCAGACTCCAGCACCACGTGTGCAGCGAAGTGTCCGAGGAACCTAAGTCACATGAAAAACTAAATAAAAATAGCTTCTCTTTCTCTCTCTCACTGTCCCCTCTTTCTTTAAAAAAAAAAAATGTCAATAGTGATTTGAGGCAAAGCAGGGAGCGTAGGGGGAAGGCTGTTGCATCCATCTACTGGAGAGGGAAAGGACCTAAAATGTGGTTGTGGCTAAAGCCTAAGAAAAGGCAAGTGATTTGAGAATGATTTAGAATTAACAAATTTAAGAATCTTGAGTAGTTGTAGGTAGTGGGAGGGAAGGAGTAGTTCACCAAATTTAGCAATCATCAACCTGGCAGGCTTATTAAAATAGATCCTGGATCCCACCCCTGGAGTTTCTGATTTAGTAGGTCTAAAGGGGAACTTAAGAAAAAAATAAAAAATTAAAAAAAAATAAATTATTTAGAGCAGGTTCTGTAAATACTTGGAATGTATTTAGCATAAATGCTTTGAAATTTAATACTTACCATTGATTACTTGTAAACTGTGACCTACTTCTTTTTTGTCCTCAATATAATTTTTAAAGGTCACTTTGTCAAAAAAAAAGTCCATAAAAATCAGTGAAAATTTTTAAAAATTCTCAATTTGTATAATAAAATTGATGTTCCAAAGATAAAAAAAAAAAGAATTTGCATTTCTAGGGCTAGAGAGGTGGCTCAGTGTTTACAATGCTTGCCTGGCATGCATGAGGACATGGGTTCAAAACCCAACACCTTATATACAACTAAGTGTCAGAGCAATAAAAGTCACATGAAAAACTAAAATTAATTCTCTTTTTTTTTTCTCTCCCTATTTCTCACTGTCCCTCTTTCTTAAAAAAAATGTGCATTTCTAACAAGTTCCCAGGTGTTGCTGACCCAGGGACCTCCCCCCCCCTTTTTTTTAATTACTTGTTTGACATAGTCTTGTATATTGCAGGGAATCACTGTTACATATTCATGCATACATGGATATTGACATAGTAAGTTAAGGCAGATCCTAGTCCAGGACTGTCCCCTCCTCAGCCATTCTTTGATCTCATGACTTATATAATACCCCCATGCTATAACTGGAAATTAACATATACATGTATATTAATTTTTGAAATATCTGAGTTTCTGTGCCTGCCTGTGTATAGCTGGACTTCTCATGGAAGTTGAGTGTTCCCAGTTGTATTGGAAAACCACCAAATCCCTCCCTTCCCTCCCTTCTCTCCGCACCTTCATATAGGTATGGTTCCCCCAGTTTATGTGAAATTTCAACTGTAGTGAGTTTATTACTTAAATTTAGCTGATCTTAGGTTTTACTCTAGCTTCCACATTTGAGAGAAAACATTTGACCCTAAAGGATATTTGACTCAGCATAATTTTTTCCATTTCCATCTATTTAGCTGCAAGTGCCATGATATCATTCTAATAGCAGAGTAGAATTCCATTGTATGTATATATACCACAGTTTTTTAATCCATTCATTCAGCAAGGGGCATCTGGGTTGTTTCCATAGTGTAGCTATTGTAAATTGAGCTGCTATAAACATTGATGTAGCTATGTCTCTGTAGTATGCCCATTGTAGCTCTTTTGGGAAAATACCCAGGAGTGGGATAGGTGGGTTGGAAGGTGGTTCCATCCCTAGTTTTTTGAGGAGTCTCCACACTGCTTTCCAGAGTAGCTGTACAAATTTGCAGTCCCATCAACAGTGTGTTAGTGTTCCTTTCTCCCCACAACCCCTCCAGTATCTATTATTGTTTGTATTCTTCATTTTTGTCATTCTGACTGGAGTGAGGTAGAATTTCAGTGAAGTTTTGATTTGCCTCTGATTACTAGTGATGTAGAACATTTCTCACATATTTATTGACTTTTTGGACTTCCTCTGCTGAGAAGTTTGTTTCGTTCCCTAGCCCATTTATTGTTTGGATTATTTATGGTTTTGGTGTTCAGTTTTTTGAGTTCCTTGTATATTCTGGATATTAGTCCCCTGTCAGAGGCATAACAAGCAATGACTTTTCTCCCATTCTATAGGATCTCTCTTAACATTCTTCACTAATTCTTTAGCTGTGCAGCTTTTCAGTTTAATGACATCCCACTCATTGGTTCTTGGCTTTAATTTTTATGCTATGGGAGTCTTGTTTACCTACAGTGATGTGGTGGAATATTGATCCTGTTTTTTCTTATAGCAGTTGTATAGTTGCTGCTTTTCTTAATTCTTTGATTCATTTCAATTTGATTTTTGTGGAGAGAGAGAGATAAGGGTCTAATTTCAGTTGTCTGCATATGGCTGTCCAGTTTGTCCAGCACCATTTGTTAAACAGGCTGTCTTTTCCTCCACACTATATTTTTGCCACCTTTGTCAAACATCAGATGGTTAAAGACTTGTGCATTTGTCTCAGTGTCTTCTATTCTGTTCCATTGTTGTTCATGTCTATTTTGAAACCAATACCACACTGTTTTTGGTCAGGTATTGTGACATGTCCTATTTCATCTTTCTAACTTAGTAATGTTTTGGCTATTCTGGGTTTCTTGTTATTCCAAATGAATTTGAGAATTACTTTTTCTGTATCTGTGAAGAATGTCATTGGTATCTTGATAGGAATTGCATTGAATCTGTACAGGGCTTTCACAGAGTGGCCATTTCAATTATATTGATATCTTTTATTAGATTAATGCCCAAGTATTTTATTCTTTTTGAGGTTATTGTGAATGGGACGAATTTCCTGATTTCTTCTTTGGCAGGATTGCTGCTGGAGTGTAGGAAAGCTATTGATTTATAGTGTTGATCTTGTAACCAGCCACTTTACTAAATTTATTTATAAGCTCTGGATAGAGCTTTTTGGGTCTGCTAGGTATTAGATCATGTCATCGGCAAATAGAAATAGCTTGATTTCCTTTTCCTATTTGAAATGCTTTCATTTCCTGCTCTTGTCTGATGGCTCTGGCTACAATTTCAAGGACTATTTTGAATTTAGTGGGAATGGTTTCAGTTTTTCTCCGTGAAGTATAATGTTGACTATGGGTTTGTCATAAATGGCTTTTACAAAATTAAAGTATCTTCTTTTGATTCTTGTCTTCTCATGAGTTTTGAGTATAAATGGGTGTTGAATTGTATCAAAGGCCTTTTCTGTATCAATTGAGATGATCATATAGTTTTTGTCTTTAATTCTGTTTAAGTGGGTGAATCACTTTTATTGATTTGCATGTGTTGAATCAGGCTTGCATTCCTGAAATGAAGCCCAGCTAATCATGATGTATTAGCTTATTGATGTGTTTTTGGATGCGATTTGCTAGAATTTTATTAAGGATTTTTGCATTTACGTTCATCAGGGAAATTGGTCTGTAGTTTTGTCGATGTGTCTTTGTTGGGTTTTGGTAACAGGGTTATATTTGCCTCATAAAAAGTATTTGGGAAGTTCTGTCCCTTTTAATTTCATGGAATAGCTTACTAAGGAAAGGTGTTCATTCTGTAAAGAGGTGTTAATTCTGATAGAACTCTACTGAGAATCCATTAGGTCCTGGGCTTTTCTTTTTTGGGAGGCCTTTGATTGCTGTTTCAATTTTCTACCTGAGATTGGTTTATTTAGATTTTTAATGTCCTCCTGTGTTAATTTAGGAATGTCAAGTGTGGCTAGGTATTTGTCCATGTCTTCCAGATTATCAAACTTGGAATCGTATAATTTTTCAAAATAAGTTCTGATAATCTTCTGGATTTCAGTTGAGTCAGTGGTGGTGTTTTCATTTTCATCTTTAATTTTGCTGATTTGCTTCACTTCATTCCTCCTTTTGGTGAGATTGGCTAGAGGTCTGTAAACTTTATTTTTCAAAGAACCAACTCTGTTTTGTTGATTTTTTTTCTCTCTGTTTCATTGATTTCAGCTCTGATCTTGGTTATTTCCTGACTTCTGTTGGATTTGGGATTGGATTGTTTCTTTTCTTATAGGAATTTGAGTTGGAGCATAAGTTTGTTTATTTGGTCTCTCTCCTGAATTTTGATGAAGGCAATCAGTACTGTAAATTTACCTCTTAAGAATGCTTTTGTAGGGGTTGGGGATTTAGCTCAGTGGCAGAGCGCTTGCCTAGCATGCGCAAGGCCCGGAGTTCGGTCCTCAGCCCTGAAGGAAAAAAAAAGAATGGTTTTGGTAGGGGGACTTGATCAGTGGCTCTGCAGTTGTTCATTTTGTATATGATGTGTCTCTGTGAGTTTCTCATTTGATCAGGTCTATTTGGTGTCCTATAGGCGTCTTGAATTTGAGTTTCTGGATCAATTTTCTTACGGGGGAAATTTTCTTTGGCCATCTCTTGAGAAGTTTTTTTTATGCTGTCTGTTGTTCTATGTTCTCTCCTACCCCAGTCACTCTCAGGTTATTTCTTCTGATCTCATCCCATACTTCTTGGACATTCTGATGATGCTTAGCAATTTTTTTTTCCTTGCCTATCCTCCTTGGATTCAAGATTACTCAGCCTGTTATCTGATGTTCGATCTTCGAGAGCTGAAGTTCTGTTTTCTACTGAGTTTACCCTGATATTAATATCTTCCATTGAGCTTTTAATTTGGTAGACTGTGTGTTTCAATTCTAAGAGCTCTGCCATGTCTCTTCGGAATGTCTAGCTTTTTATCAAAGTGGTGTCTCAGCTCCTGAAATTGCTCTCTTATTTCCTTCCTTAAGTCTTCTTTTAATTCTTTAATTGTTTTAATAATCAAATTGTTGATACTTTTTTCTAGGTTTTCATCCAGGACCCTATCCATGGACTCCTTGTGGGTTTGAGGAGAATTGCTTCTCTCTCTTTTTCTTTTTTTTCCCTAAAGAGAGAGGGACAGTGAGAGAGACAGAGAAAGAGAGAAACAACTTTATTTAGTTTTTCACATGGCCTTAGTTGCTCCAACACTCAGTTGTGTACATGGTGCTGGGGTTTGAACCCGGGTCCTCGTGCTTGCCAGGCAAGCGCCGAAACCGCTGAGCCACCGCTCCAGCCCCGAATTGCTTTTCTTTTTCTTCATTTTCGGGGCCAGGGAGTAAGGCCTGTGAACTCTTTTTGAATATTTTACTTTGTGTATGTTGATGAGTTGTAGAGTTTTTGTCTCTTCGGTAACTTGGGTTGGGTGCTGTTTCGGAAATTGAGATTAACAGCAGGCTCCCCAGTCTATGGTTAATTATTGGCCTTTGTAATTTCTGGTACCTAAAATTACAGTGAGATCTCAGTAACTAATTTGAATCCAGTTTTATTTACAGATATCTTCATTTATCCAAAGTGTTCTTGGTTTCTCTTGTCCCATAAGTACAAGACCCTGACTTTAATCCCCAGCACCGAATATAACACTGCATTAGTTGAGGATCTCTCGGTACGATGTTCCTGTCAGTTTCTTCTGCCTCCTTGGAGAAAGGTGCATGTGTTTCTCCCTCCATCCCATAGAAGGTGCCAGAGTCACTGCTTGTCATCTCTTCCATAGTTGATTAGCTTACTTTCTCCTGCACTTCCTCTCAGGGACCTCCCTTTGAGAACCACTGGAGTGGAAAATAACTTCTGAACTTTGTGGGATTTATTAAATATGCTCATTTAATCTGCAGTGTTGTTAAACACTGCCATTCAATAGTTGTGGATTCTGTTGCTTAATGTGAGACACCTCCAGTCTTTCTTGTGGATAGTGTTTTTTGTTGTTTTTAAAAGAGTGCAAGAGAGTCAATTTTATTTTTTCCTCTGGTCTTTGTTTTTCCAACACATAGCTGTGTATGTGGTGCTGGGGTTCAAACCCGGGTCCTTGCACATGCCAGGCAAGTGATCTACTGCTGAGCCATCTCTCCAGCTCTATAGTTTTAAAATATAATAATTGAAAACTAATACTTAGATGGTACCTACAATGTGCTCAGTACTATTTGAAACACTTTATATACTGATTGATTTAATCTCATAACAGTATTTTTTTTTAAAGAGGGACAGTGAGAGAGAGAGAAATCAATAATCAATTTTATTTAGTTTTCCATGTGACTTTCATTGCTCTAACATTTCATTGTGTACGTGGTGCTGGAGTTCAAACTGGAGTTCGAACCCATGTCTTTGCACATGCAGGCAAGTGCTGTAACCGTTGAGCCACCGCTGCAGACCTCAGTGACAGTCCTTTAAATTGGGTACTGTTACTCCCAGTTTACAGATAAGAATCCTGAGGTACAAAGAGATTAAAAAATTTGCCCAAGGGCCTGGAGCGGTGGCTCAGCGGTTATAGCGCTTGCCTAGCATGCTCGAGTACCTGAGTTTGAACCCTAGTACCACGTATACAACTGAGTGTTGTAGCAACAAAGGCCACATGAAAAACTAAATAAAGTTGTTTGTCTCTCTCTCTCTCTCTCTCTCTGTCTCTTTCTCACTGTCCCTCTTTCTTTAAAAAAAAAAAAAAATTTTGCCTGAGAACACAGTTAAAAAGTGCCAGAGCTAGGATTCAAATCTAGGCAGACTGGTTCCAGAATCCATATTCAATTACTTTTTTCTGCTGAAAAAGAATTACTTTTTTTGTACGCCTGGATCTGTAGTTGACCTCTTACTGTCAGAAAGCTTCATATTATGTGGCTTTTGAAAAAGCACAATGTGAGGGCTGGAGCAGTGGCTCAGCATTTACAGCACTTACCTAGCATGTGTGAGGATGCGGTTCAGACCCCAGCACCACGTACACAATGAAGTGTTGGAGCAACAAAAGCCACATGAAAACTAAATAAAAATTGATTCTCTCTCACTGTTCCTCTCTCTTAAAAAAAAAAAAAAAAGAAGCACGGTGGGGCTGGGTGTGGTGGTGCACACCTATAATCCCAGTGACTTGGGAGGCTGAGGCAGGATGGTCACAAGTTCGAAGCCAACCTGTGCAATTTATTTAGCAAGGTCTCAAAATAGAAAGGGCTGGGGATGTGGCTCAGTGGTTAAGCACCCCTGGGTTCAAACCCTGGTACCAAAAAAAAAAAAAATGGCACAGTGAGAAAGTAGTTGTCATTCCATTGACCTCTGAAGACGAGTCTTGCCATTTGTGGCGTACTAGGGATGATCTGTATGCTTGCACTTTGTTTCACAGCATTGCATTCTGAAAGTTACCATGTGGTGCTGGAGCCTCAGGAGGGAGAGAATGGTTGTATGGAGAGGACTGGGGAAGGTTCCCTAGAGGAGGCATCCCCAGGCCACAGTATTTTGGTGCTTTGTTGCTAGCATTAATAAAAGCATGTGTTGCTGGCTGTTAGTTTTTGTTTTTTTTAAGCTCAGCTGTCATAAGGCCACATTGTTTGATATTCGGGCTGAAAAGGCTAGGAGGCCTTGTTTATGTGGCATTCATTACTTTAGAAAATTCAATATGATGCCAGTAAATGACTTTTAAGTTTAGATACTTGATTTTCATCAGTAAAACAGACAGCTCCCATTAAGCAAGTTCACAGGGACTGATGTAGGGACTGGAGTGTCACTTTCCAGTAAAAATAGTTACCACAGGCCTTTTGAGTGCCCACAGTTGGTTGAATACTACTCCCTCTCCTTTGCTGGTGCTTGGCTGCCTCCTGCCTCAGGCTCTTCTTAATCTTAGCAACTGCTGCTGCCTGGGTGATGGACACATTGTTTTAGATTCATATGCTAAATCAGTTACAGTCTGGTTTGGCTGGTTGAGTAGCTATATGTCTCTGTGGTGACTTTGTATATCTTTGTTTTGATCTATTGTGTATAAATTTTTTAGTATGTTAAAGAGCTTAATTACATCATGAAATTTCTCCCATAAGAAGCCAAACTATACTCAAGCCAGTAGAGAAATTCAGAAATTTCAAAAATTAATATACTTGTATATGCTCATTTCTAACTACAGCATGGGAGCATTACAGAGGAGACAGGAATTCAGGGAATGGATGGAAGGGGTAGATCCTAGACTAGAATCCGACTTCATTAACTTTGTCAGTATCAATGTATGCATGAATATGTAATGATTCCCGCCTATATGTAAGACAGTGTCGAATAAACTTTTAAAAAAACCATGAAATTTGGGCTGGAGTGGTGGCTCGGCAGGAACGGCGCTTGCCCGGTATGCGCGAGTACATGAGTTCGAACCCCAACACCCACATCCACAGCTAAGTGTCAGAGCAACAAAAACCATGTGAAAAAACTCAACAAAAAAATGATTCTGTGTCTCTCTCTCACTGTCCTTCTCTCTTTAAAAATAAAAACAAAAAAAATTAAATTTGACACTGAATACATACTGTGTCACAAGACAAAATGTTTAAAGCCACTGATTTAAAAAAAAAACTTCCAATTTTAAAAGTTAAGTCATTAGGACATTTGTGTGTGTGTGTGTGTGTGTATAAAACATATATAACCAGGCGAATGATATAAAAGATTATCTGATTATTTCCAGCAGGCATGGTAGTACATGCCTATTGCCCCAGCTACTTGGAAGGTTGAAGCATGAGGATCATTTGAGTCCAGGAGTTCTGGGCCAACCTAGGCAACATAGCAAAATGCAGTCTCAAAAACCAGATTTTAGGGGAGGGGAAATTTCAGGGGAGGGAGGATAGGGAGGGATCTAGGGAGACAATCAATACTCTTTATCCCCTGAGAATCCAAATAATACTTATGCAATCATTTAATTATGGAAAATTCACAATCTAAACATTTATATCACTTGTAGTACTGAAATATAGGAGAATCAGACTGGGGCATGGGTGATGTGGGGGTAATTCTGGTTTAAGAACAATTGCACATGCATTGGTGATTTTATAATAACTCCTTATTAAAAAATTTTTTTTAAAAACAGATTTTGTCCTTACCATTTCCCAGCCATGTGAGTCTCTAAACCCCTTTGATCCTCAAGGGGGATAATGGTTCTCTCACAGAGTCATTGTGAAGATTAAAGATGATGGATATACCTGGGTACAGTGGCTCACATCTGTAATCCCAACAACTCAGAAGATGAGGCAGGGGATCACAGTTCAAATTCAGCCTCAGTAACTTAGGCCCTAAGCAACTTAGATCCTCTCTCAAAAAAATAATAATATTAAAAAATGGACGGTGGATGTAGTGATAAAGCACCCCAGGTTCAATCCCCAATACCAAATAATAATAATAATAATAATAATATATGGCTATAAAGTCTGGTAGGTTCCTGTTATATGTCAGATACTTAGAGCTGTCATGCTCCTTTTTAAGATAGAAAAGGAACCAGGCAGGGCTGGAGCAGTGGCTCAGTGGTTACAGCACTTGCCTGGCATGCACAAGCCCCAGGTTCAAACCGCAGCACCACATACACAACTAAGTGTCAGAGAAACAAAGGCCAGAGGAAAAAACGTTGATTCATTCTCTCCCTCCTCCTTTTAATCCCTCTCTTTAAAAAGAGAGAAAAGAAACCAGGCACGATGGCAGACACCTGTGGTCCCTATGATGGCAAGATCCTGTTTCAAAAAATAAAAAGTGAGGGGCTGGAGCTGTGGCTCAGCTGCCCGGCGTGGGTGAGGACACGGATTCGAACCCCAGCAGCCATGTACACAATGAAGTGTCAGAGCAACAAAGGTCACATGAAAAACAAAATTGATTCTTTCTCTCCCTCTCTCTCTCTTCAATAAAAATAAGAAGGGAGGAAGGTGGGCTGGAGCGGTACCACAGCTATATTGCGCTTTCCTGGCATGCACAAGGATGCGGGTTCAAACTCCAGCACCACATATACAATGAAGTGTTAGAGCAATGAAAGCCAGATGAAAAACTAAATAAAATTGATTCTCTTTCTCACTGTCTTTCTCTCTTTAAAAAAAATAATTAAAATGCTGAGAGAGAGAGAGATGTAACTCAGTGGTAAGTCACCCCTGGGTTCAATCCCCAGTACCAAAAAAAAAAAAAAAAAAAAGGAAAAGGTAACAACACATTTTAGGAAAATGTTGCTCTGTGATTAATGGGAATAAAAGTTCTCTTGAAAGTCATTTGTGTAGGACATTCCATTTCCCTCTAATTCTGGCTGAAACTTATCTCTGAAGGAGGTGCATTTTATACTAGTACCATTGTTTTGTTTGCATTAACTCATCTAATTCTTACAACAGCCTTTGTTTTTGTCCTCATTTTACTGATGTGAAAATGGGCACAGGTAGGTAACTTGCTTAACTCACGCGTAGCTAGCAAGTGAGGGACCAAGGTTCTAAGACAGCATACCACCAGAGCTGTGGGTGGTAGAAAGGACACAACGTACACCACCTTGGGATTCTTAGGAGATACTGAATAAGAAAATGCTTGGGAAAATGTCTCATAAGTGCTTTGTGCATTCTAAGCTTGTATGGCATAAGGTATAATCTGGCTGTTCAGGTTGAGTCCCAGCTCTGCCACTTACCAAGCTTGTGTGATCTTGAGCAAATTACTCATCCCTCTCTGCCTTACTTTCTAAACTATTAAAATTGGATGTATGTGTAAAAGGACACGATGTGGTTGTTTCTGGGATCAAATGAGTTGGTACATAAGTGTAGAGTAATGTGTAATATAGTTCTAAACATGACGAATAGGAAACAAACTCTGAATTCAAGGACCCAGAGGTTGAATCCCAGCTCCTGATTTGACCTTAAGAGCATTTCTAAACATTTATACACACACACACACAGAACACATATGTAAATGCAAAAATACATATATATTTATATATAAGTATATATATACACACACACATAGGTATGTATATATATGAATATTTGACTCAAAGATTCTTAATATAGAATTATCTGGATCAGAGGTAGTATATGTAAAAATCCTCAGCCTAGTAGTGCGCCACTAAGTATCAACTTCTAGATGTCAGTTTCTTCTTCACTCAACACTAAGTGCTAAGATGTGTAGCAGTGTGCTAGGCTCCATAGAAGACATATGTGAGATTTTCTACACATTTTCAGATGGTATCTGAAAAGTAAGACTAACATTGTAGATAACTAATGTGAGGATTTAAAAATATGTAGTGCTGGGGACTGGAGAGGTTGCCCAGCAGTAGAATGCTTGTCTGGTTTGCACGAGAACCCCGGTTCAAGCCATACCACCACATATACAACTGTTCGAGAAACAAAAAAGCCAGATGGAAAAAATAAGTAAAACCGACTCATATATGTAGTGCTAAATACTGTGCAAGAAACATAAAAATGTACCTTCTAAAGAGGAAGTGACCCCTCAATGGGGAAATGTAGAGGGCTTCCTGGAGGAAGTGGTGTTGGCTATGGGCTCAGAGGCCAGGTGGGACTTTAACCCTCTTTCAGTAGTCTGGGCTTTGGAGCTATGGGAAACTAGGTTTCTGTGACCTTCTGTATTCTTGCCTGTGAGCCCAGTAAAATGCTAGCTGTCTGCAGTGCCCAGTGCTGCACAGCTGGACAGGGTTCTGTGGAATGAGGGGTTTGGGCTCCTGGTTATGGTAAGTAGAATTTTCAGATCTGGAAGCTCTGCTTTTGTGGGCAGGATAGGCAGCATTCTCAGGCCCTTGTTAATCTGCCATGACCATCACATCAGTGCTCAGAGAAAGAAGTAAAAGTCACATTTCTGCCTACCTGGGAAGAGTGAGAGACCGCCCTAATGGCCCTTGGGGTTTCACCCTCCTGGCAGCTTTGCCCAGGACCTGCCACCCAAGCCCAGGCCACCCATGGACAGGGGCAGGAAGGGAGGAGGGGGCAGACAGGACTGGGATTAAGACCTGACTCCACACACAGCTTTGGTCTCCTGGAAGTTAGTTAATCCTTCTGAACTTCAGTTTCATCAACTGTAAAGTGGGAATATTTAATAAGATGGAGATAAGTGAAAATTTGTGCAAAATGCCTGGCTCAGGACTTGGCACAATATAGAATACCAGACTAGTCAGAACCAGTCAGCATTTAACACAGATTTATATTGCACAAGCACGCAGGATAGCCCAGAACTTGCCCCTGCGGTGCCCAATCCCCACCCTCTTGGTGCCCAATCCCCACCCTCTCATGAGGGAAGTCTCCAGAGGTCCTGAATCCATTCTTCCTGTGGGATCTTCAAATACCTCATGGTGAAGTGGTGAGCAGTGGCACTCACCTGTAAGCCCAGCAACTTGAGAGGCTGAGGCAGGAGGATCCAAAGTTCAAAGCCAGCCTCAGCAACTACGCAAGGCCCTGAGTAACTTAATGAGACCCTGTCTCAAAATAAAAAATAAAAAAGGCTGGGGATGTAGCTTAGTGGTTAAGTGCCACTGGATTCAATCCCCAGTACCCAAAAACAAAAACAAAACAACCCTGAAGGTGTAAACTCTGCCCCATGTCCTCAGCTGAGCTGTTGGGACTGCATCCTGAGGTGCCAGAGCCAATTCCACTTGGTGGAAATATAAAAACCAAAAGTGCACATAACCCAAGGGAAAAAAAAATACAAGCCTTTAAAGGAAGCTTGTCCTGGAGACCCTCTGTGACTTATTCTCCTTCGTCCCTCACCTCCCGCAAGGAGCCTGGGATCAGAAATCCAGCGCCTCGCCTGGCCTGCAACCTCGTGAAGCCCAGGCAGCTACTTCCTGTCTCCCTTCGCCCTTGCCAGCCCCCCGCACTCCTGCTCTGTGCCCTCCTCTTGACCCACTTCCAAGCGTTGGCCCCCGTCAGGCACAGGCGGGACTGGTGAGGCCGGCTCTGTATGCAGGAGGGGAGGGGTCGGTGGAACCACTTTGTCAGGCAGAGACCCTGGTAAGGCCACCAGGCCACCCATCCGCAACGAGGCGGACTAGGCGGAGTGAAGCTGGCCCGAGTCTTGCAGGACAAATCCCTGGCCCTCTCTGAGGCTGTTTCTCGCGTGCGCAGGGATGGGTCTGGACGCGTCTGAGGCCCCTTCCGTGTCTGAAAGGGAGTGGGTCTGTCCTGGGGCCATAGGTCCACCCCGGGGCCACCGACGCGCTCTCCGGGCAGGGAGGCGTCGGCGAGGTCTGGGAGGAGCTGCGAGGCCCGCCCCGCGACCGCGACGGAGTCCGAGAGCTGCCGCCCAGCCGCGCCGCGGCCGCCGTCGCCAACGCCGCCGCCGAGAGGGGCCGCCCGCGCTCTCCGGTCCGAGCCTGGCCCAAGCCGATGGCCTTTCTGACCGCCTGGAGGGGGACGGCCTCCGGGAACAGCGACTGCAGGTAGCGGGCGGAGGCGGGCCTCGGTGGGAGGCGCAGATGGTACCGACCGGCTCTAGGGGACACCGCGGACGGCAGGGCTCCCCGATGGGGACAGATGGGGACAGCTGCGCACGGGCTGTTGGGCGAAGTTAACGGCCAGCGTGCCCGGGCAGGGGCAGCCCAGCACCTTCCCGGTTTCCACGTGCTCCTTGCTCGCGTGTTATCGCGCCCATCAGGGCAGGGTCTGAGGCCAAGGGGTTCAGTCCGCCCCACTCCAGTCTCACCTAAGCCCTGTTTGCCAGTGTCACAATCTGTGTTCCACCCGCGAGGACTGGACCTCAGGCACTGCTGATGGTCCAGTTTGGGGCAGCCACTCTCTGCTCAGCCCTCGCCTCACTCCCACAGTTCTCCCCAGCTCGCAGCCACAGATGGGAGCAGGCACATAGTCCTTGAAGGGCTGTGTACACCCCAGGGCAGCAGTGTTGAAGGCCGGCGGTATCCTGGGTCTCAGTCCCAGTGTGGAACTGTGTGCACCACAGCTTCTCCAAGTTCAACCCTTTAAAGATGTCATTGCCCTCTTCCCATTGTCACCTCCCCAGCTATCCCCATATCCTGGATGAGTTCCCATGAGAGGACAGCCCTGATCCTCTTCTGAGCTTTGCCCCTCCTCTCAAGTCCTTCATATTTACATATTTAAAGTTCATCCTTCAGCGGGCTTGGTGGTACAGGCCTGTAATCCCAGCAACTCGGGAGGCTGAGGCAGGAGGACTGCAAGTTCAAAGCCAGCCTCAGCAATTTAGCAAGGCTCTAAGCAACTTAGCAAGACTCTGCATTAAAATAAAAAATAAAAATGGGCTGAGGATGTGGCACAGTGGTTAGGTGTCCTAGGGTTCAACCCCTGGAACCAAAAAATAAATATATATCTGAGACGGCATGCAACTGACCTCCATCTGACTGTCCTAGGAGCACCTCAGACTTGGCAAGTCCCAAACTCAACATCTCCCCCCTCAAACCTGTTCCTCCTCCTGTGTCCCCATCCCAGCCAATGGTATAGTCATCCACCCTGTTGCCCAAGCCTGAAACCTGGGAGTCATCTCTGACACCTCCCTCCACAGTTTTGATGGGTACATGAGGGATTTCTGAGGAGGGCAAGATGCCCTGGTTGGGGTCGTGAGGACTTCCCAGGATTTTTCTTTTCTTTTCTTTTCTTTTTTCTTCCTTCCTTTCTTTCTTTCTTTCTTTCTTTCTTTCTCTTTCTTCCTTCCTTTCTTTCTTTCTTTCTTTCTTTCTCTTTCTTCCTTCCTTCCTTCCTTCCTTCCTTTCTTTCTTTCTTTCTTTTTCTTTCTTTCTTTCTTTTTTGTTGTTGTTGTTTTTGTTTTTGTACTTGGGATTGAACCCAGGGGAGTTTAACCACTGAGTCACATCCCTAGCCTGTTATTTTTTTATTTGGAGACAGGGTCTTGCCAAGTTGCTTAGGGCCTTACTAAATTGCTGAGGCTGGCTTTGAATTCATGGTCCTCCTGCCTCAGCCTCCCAAGCCGCTGGGATTACAGGTTTGTGCCACTGCACTTGGCCCAGTCCCAGGGTTTCTTAAACACCTATGAGAATCCAAGTGTGTTCTGCCTGTGGGTACAGGATCCTTCAGTGGAATATTCTGTGCATGTATATTGACTTTACAGTGTGGAAAGAAACGGGAGACGGGAGGACCAGAAGGGAGGCCATCACAAGGACCTAGGAAAGATATGCTGGGATGTACATTAGGAGAATGGAGTGTTGAGGGAAAGAAGCTAGGCAGCAAGAACTGTGCCTTGCTGAAGGGACAAGCTGAGGGGCACCAGACTCAGAACCTCAATGATGGAAAGGAGGTGAGAGGCTGGGCGGAGAAGCAAGAGAAAGCATCCTCTAGCCAAGCACAGGCCTCTGCATCCCTCAGTGGGCCCGTGCAAGGGAAAGCATGTGTGGCCAGCATACATGTGTCTGGCACTAGTTGGGCACAAATACCAAAGAATTCTTTACTCCCAGTTGCTCCCACAAGGTGTCACACCTGAAGCTTGAACCTGAGTCTCCATTCTTCCAGCCTGGGACCTTGTCCTCCCCACCTGTCACTGTTTGTCCTTCACACTGCCCCATGTCCCGCAGCATGGCCAAAGAGTGAGGGCTTGGGATATTGCTTACCCCCTCCTCTGCCACTGACTAGCTCTGTTTCAGTTACTTGATGTGCAGGAGCCTCGGCTTTCTCAGCTATAAAATAGCAGCCATTTGCTGAGCTCAGGAAAAGACCCTCTGAAGTCACTTTTGTAAAAGGCCTAACAGACAGCTACTGGGGCATGTTTGGTGTTCAATAAATGTGCGTTCACTTCCTTGGTGTTGGTAGGAGGAAATCTGCCTTCCAGATTATTTGCATTGGACTGAGAAGTGTCTGAATGGTTCCGGAGTCAATGGTGGAACTCCAGGCACCAGAAATGTGAACCTGGAATGGTTGGGTAGAGGAAATGGGACTGTCCTATAGCCTGTGCATCTTAGAGTGGGCTCATTTGTGGTAGGACACAATATCAGAAGCCAGGAGGAAATGCAGGCAGGCAGGTTTGCTGCAGTGGCTGATGGCACAGCTGCAAAAAGAAGAGGCCTCTGTCTGCTGGGTGCTGCAGACAGAATTCCTGCTCTTGGTTGAGTAGTCTGAACTGGAGGAGTATTTCTCATCTGGTCACTGGAATGCTTGGGTAGCTGTGGAGCTCCTTCCTGTGGAATAGTCCTGGACTCAAGACCAGTGGTGAATTTTACCTTTGTGATTCTTAGAACTGACAGATAGTGGTGTTTGTGGTTCTGGACTTGTGCCTTAAAATTCTAAACTTCTGCTGGTCTCAGTGACACATTTCTGTAATCCCAGCAAGTCAGGAGGCTGAGGCAGGAGGATCGCAAGTTCGAGGATAGACTCAGCAATTTAGTGAGGCCCTAAGCAACTTAGACTGTATCTCAAGATAAAAAGGGCTGGGAAGGTAGCTTAGTGGTAAAGCCCTTGGGTTTACTCCCCAGTACTAAAACAAACAAACAAAAACAATAAATTCTAAGCTTCTATGACGTTTAAGCTTCTAATTCCAGGATTCTGGTCAGCTCCCTGTTGCTGAGGACAGTCACACAGGACAGGATTGGGTTCTGGTGTGAGGGGCACATTGGCATGTGGCCCCTTAGATTCTCAATCCCTAGTGAAATAGCAGGAAAAATCTCCAAATAACCTGTATTCCACTTTATGAGTTATGGAGGGATTCAGACTTGGGATCCTCTTTAAGGTCAGTGAGACACAGATTACCAGGGTTACAACTTCCATTCTGCCAGCATGCCACATTTCCTGAAATGTCTTCAAGTCATGACTTGAGCTACTTTGTCCTTTCCTGAACAGTTCTGCCTCTCAGCTGGGTTCTCCGTGGCCACTCTACTCTCTCCTGTTGCTTCCTGGTGCAATGTGAGGTGTGGCTGGCAGCAGCTTCCCAGCTCAAGCCATGGAACAGGATGACAAAGCAGTGAAAAGCCCTCTGGGGTCACACAGGCTGGGTTTTGAACACTGACCCGGAGGCTTCTTTGCAGTTTGACTGTGGACACAGTGTTTAACCTCCTTGTGCCTCAGTTTCCTCATCTGTCGAATGAAGGTAATGTTAGGACTCGCCAGGATTGTGAGGATTGTAGGAATTTGTTTCTGTGCTGTAGAGCACTGGTAACAGTGCCTGACATACTGTAGATGAACTTCTGATTGCAAGAGGAAGGGCCTTCTCCACCAACTCTCGAAGATGGTTCTGAAAAGGTCAGGGGACTATTCGACTTGGGTCTTCCTTCAACTCATCACTGTGCTCTGAGAGGCAGGGTCAAGTGAGAGGATGTCCTCTAGGTCAGCCGATGTGGCTGGAAAGGGGCAAAGCTAAACTGCTTCTCCAAGAACAGTGACATGGCGGGAGGGGGCTGCAGCATAGATGTGGCCACTGAGCAGGCCATAAAATAAAGCTATCACTGCACAAAGTACCCAAATTACAGTGCATCTGGAGCACTCCTGCCTCATCCTCTCAAAGACTCCCAGTTATTGGTGATACCCTAAGAAACTGAAAAATTAAAAAATCCTCTGTGGCCACTTCTGGGGACTTGTGCCACTCACTACCTTGCAGCAGTTGTGGCTTCTCCAGACGGAGCCATTTTCTTCCTGACTGTGACCACCACCCTGGCCTGGCAGCAGAGTGGCCCCTGAGGCTTTTTGCTTTATCATCTGTCAACTTCATTCCCATTCATGCTGTTCTAACAAATACCATACACAACAGAAATATGTTTCTCGCACAGTCCTGGAGGCTGAGAGCCCAAGATCAAGGCAGATTCAGTATCTGGCAAAGGCTGGATTTCTGGCTCACAAATGGTGCCTTCTTGTGTCCTCACATGGTGACAGTCATGAGGAAACTTATAATAGCCCTAATCCAGGGCTGGAGCAGTAGCTCAGCGGTTAGGGCGCTTGCCTGGCATGCGCAAGGAGGTGGGTTTGAACCCCAGCACCACGTACGCAATGGAGTTTTGAGTAATGAAACCCACATGAAAAACTAAATGAAATTGATTTTCTTTCTCTCTCTCACTGTCCCTCACTCACTCGCTTTAAAAAAAAAATAGTAGTAATCCCATCCATGTGGGCTCCACCTCATGATCTGATCATTTCCCAAAGGCTCCACCCCCAAATATCAACATTTTGGGGGTGAAGATTGCAATCTGCTAATTTGGGGGGACCCAAACATTTAGTCTATAGTAATTGTCATATCCCAAGGACATATCATACCTAATCCCCCACCACCAGATTGACTGGGACACTTTGTTAGCAAATAGAGTGTAATTAGAATTGATTTTTTTTGTTTGTTTGTTTTGGTGCTGGGGATTGAATCCAGGGATACTCTACCACTGAGCTTCATCCCCAGTCATTTTTATTTTTTTATTTTGCAACAGGGTCTTGCCAAGTTGCTTAGGGCCTTGCTACATTGCTAAGGCTGGCTTTGAACTTGCCCTCCTCCTGCCTCAGCCTCCTGAGCTACTGGACCTGTGTAACACCACACTTAGCCTTACAGGAGATTTTGATGATGCTCTGGCCTCTCTTCAAGCTCCTGAGCATCCTTGAAGGAGCCTCCACTGGGAGAGACCTGTGTCATCTTTTCCAAGAGGTGAGAGATTTTTAAAATTTTTTTTCCTCTCTCTCTCTCTTTGAGAAGATGTCACACTATGTTGCCCAGGCTAGTCTTGAACTCCTGGGCTCAAGTGATCATCCACCTCAGCCTCCCAGGTAGCTGAGATTATAGGCCTGAGCCACATTTTCTCTCCATCTCCAAAGCCTTCCTTTCCCATCTCAATATCAGCCACAGGAATGGCAGTACAGAAATCTACCATTCTCAGTAAAATCCTTCCCTCAGCCTGCGACTGCTTTTTGGCTGCACCACCCCCTGGCAGGACAAGATGGCACATAAGGTCCCCATCCATGTGGAAGTCACCCAAGCCACTCCATTCCTTTGGATCCCTTTTCTTTCCATAGCATTAAAGTTCTTCCTTGCTTTTTGCCTCCTGTGGAAAGGTGTTCTTCCTTAGTCCCTTGCAGTTGGCTCTGGCTAGTTCCCGCAGCCTGCAAGAAGCAGGAGCACAGCCCCAAAGTTCATTTCCAGCTAAGGTGGACCAGCTAAGCCTCAGGTTGAAGGTAACTCTGCTTGCTTTCTGAGAAAATGAGTGGGTGGGCACTTGATTTATATCCGGGTGACAGAGGGGCACACCCAAGGACTGTCCTTGAGCACAGACCAAGCTGGTCAAAGGTCATTGGACAGCACTGCCCTCAGTCCCCCTTCTCCTCCTTCACTTGCTACTGCTCCCTCCAAGCCCCACCTTCTCTCCCAAGACACCTTCTAAACCAGCCTCCTGCCTCCGGAGCCCTGCCCTCTGCTGTCTTTGGGATCCTCCATAACACAGGCCTTTGCCTGTGCCTCACCAGGCAGCTCTTGACACATCATCTCTTCTCCACCCAACTCTGACCGGAGAGGTCTTGAGGTCCTGGGCAGGGCCCTGGGTGTACATTTTTTTTTTTTTTAAAGAAAGAGGGACAGGGGCTGGAGTGGTGGCTTGGTGGTTACAGCGCTTGCCTGGCATGCACGATTACACAGGTTCAAACCCCAGCACCAACATGCATGGCTGAGTATCGGAGCAGCGAAGGCCATGTGAAAGACTCAATAAAAATTGATTCTCTCTCTCTCTCTCTCTCTCTGTCCTTCCCTCTTAAAGAGAGAGAGAGAGAGAGAGAGAATCAATTTTATTTAGTTTTTCATGTGACTTTCATTGCTGTGACACTTAGTTGTGTACATGGTGCTAGGGTTCGAACCCACATCCTTGCACATGCCAGGCAAGTACCATAACCGCTGAGCCACCTCTCCAGCCCCCCCCTTTTTTTCCTGGTTCAAATTCCCTTTTGGGTCCATTTGCTAATTTAATGCTCACAGCAATCCTGTTATCTCTGCTTTGTAGGTGAGGAGAGGAAAGCAGAAAGATAATGATAGCACTCCGTTCCAAGAAAACTCTGTATATTATATTACCTCATTTAATTCTTGCAAGAACCCACCATCATCCCCATCTCAGAGATGAAGTCACTGATCCAGGGTGTCAGAGCTGGGTGCAGCTCTGGCTTTCTGCCTGTTCCCTGAGCCACTCCCTACCCTGCCTCAAGCTAATCAGATGACTTGCCTAAGATTACCTAGCTGGGACATAGTGTAACCAGAAGTCCATCCAAATCTCGCTGGTTCTGCAGCCCAAATTCTGAATCCCAACATGATGCCAGTACATGGCAGACATCCCTCATTAGAGCTGTGGCACTTGATGTATCAGTCAGAACTGTCCCGTGGGCCTGCCCCAGGTTCCTTCTACCCTTGGCAGCTCCTGAAGACCATATTTGAGTAGAAGATCCCTATCCTTGAACTGAGAACATCAGAGCAAGGAGGGCCCTTGAGCTCCCCATCCAGCCTTCCCACCTCTCTGAATTTGGAGGGAAGAGGGAAACTACCAGCCAGAATAGGGCAGTAATGTGCCCAAGGTCACTCAGCTCGTGGGGAGGTACAGCGTGAGGGAGGTGGTTCGTCCAAGGATCAGGCCTAGGTACCACCTAAGACATCACTGCCAGGAAGTATTTAAGGGCTACGATTGTCACAGTCTCTTCAAGAGCGCATGTTGATGGACCTGTTCATTTGTGAGTTATTAATAAGCCCAATTCTGTATTTTGCTTGGTAAGACTCACTCTCTTTAAGAAAACCCACTTTACAATCACCAGTATAGCCCCACTGGGAGGGGTTTGGCGTCTGTGGTAGATCTGGGTTGGCAGAGACCACAGGGGTTGGGAGGGGCACTTCTCGAGAGTGAAGACCTGGAGCTAGGGACTGATATGGGGATGGAGATAAGGGATCATCCGATTAGTGCTCAGTTATCATCACAGCATCCCTGAGAGTTTGGGATTACTACCTTAGATTTACAGATGGGAAGACGGAGGTCCAGAGAGGTGGAGACAGAGCCAACTTCACAGCTTAAGTTCTTACTGTGACAAGAGCATCCCTTGTCCTATGTTTGCTCACCTCGTTTTTGCAATCTTTCATTCCAAACAACCCTCCTTTCCTCTCTCCTTCTCCCTATTTCTGTAGGATAAGGAATCGAGACCTGGGTTTAAGCTATGGCTAGACCTGGTCCAAGCCACATTTGGTCCAAGCCTCAGTTTTCTCACCTGTAGGGTAGAAGGTACAGCTACTACTACAGAATTTTTGGAGCACTTTAAGGAGGTTTCACTTGGCACGTATTTGTTGACGGCCTTCTCAAGCTGAGAACAGCAGAAGTGAAAGCAGCCCATCGAGGTTCTCCAGGCCACAGAAGTGTGGTGACCCTGGTGCTCTGTTCTTGTAGGTTGGGGAGAGAACACAGGAGGAAAGCAGGCTTGGCATCATCCAGGCATCACCAGCAAGAAACAGGGCTTCTGACAGAGGAGGACGGGACCCAGGACTCAGGATGCTGTTAGCCCAAGGTTGTGGGTAGGTGGATGATTAGAATAGTCAGCTGGGTTGGGAGGTAGAAATAAGAATGGTGACTCACAGGCTCCCCTGAGCTGGGACTGGGCCAGAGCTCCTGTGGGTGGGAAATGGGCCAGGTAGGGCCCTCCTGAGAGTGAGCCAGGCGATGCTCTGACTCACCAGGTGAGCCAGCATCGCATGATACTGGTTGGCTCCAGTATTGCTGCCACCATGGTGGTGTGAGGAGTCTTCCAGCTCTAATGACAGCCATGCTGCTTACCTTGCAGAGCTTGGTTTACATCTGTGAAATGGGGAGAAGAACAGTATCCACCATCACCAGGTACTTACGTAGCGCTGTGCTGCATTCCAGGCCCATTCCAGGCATATACATGAATTCTTTTTTTTTTTTTTTAAGAGAGAGAGAGAGGAGAGAGGAAAAACAGAATCAATTTTATTTAGGTTTTCATGTGGTTTTTGTTGCTCTGACAGTTGTGTATGTGGCGCTAGGGTTTGAACCCGCATCCTTGTGCATGCCACGCAAGCACTGTAACCGCTGAGTCACCGCTCCAGCCTCTACATACGTGAATTCTTAAGCCTTACAACAGTCCTGTGATGTTTGTTATTATTTATATTTTACTGGTGAGCAAATTGAGGCTCAGAGATATAGTTAAAAATGAAAATTAAATGAGATAATTCATGTCATATACTTAATACCACGTGTGACACTTAAGTTTTTGATGTGCATCAGCCATTGTTACAATAATTACCTCAAAGGGAAACTGTAAAGTGCTGGACCCAGTGTTCTTGTCTGGTGATTAGTTAGGTACCAGCTGTCAGGCATTGAAACACACATATGAATCTGACCAGGCCTGGCCCTCAAGAGTCTCCACCCCCACCCCTGCATCCCCAACACACACTACACAGGGACAGTGACAGCCCAGGGAGATTAGGGTAGGTCAGAGGGAATAGGGCATTGGGTGCCCAGGATTCCCAACCCAGCTGGGGAGGGAGGGCTTTCTGGAGGAGGCAGCATCTAAACAGAAAACTATAGGAAGAGTAGGTCCTTAATACATGTTGGTCAAATACAGTAAAGATCTACCCTGGAGCTAATGTAGCTTTTTTTTTTTTTAAGAGAGAAGGACAGTGAGAGAGAAAGAGAGACAGAATCAATGATCAATTTTTATTGAGTTTTCACATGGCTTTTTGTTGCTCTGACACTTAGCTCTGTACATGGGTGCTGGGGTTTGCACCTGTGTACTCACGCATGCTAGGCAAGTGCTGTTAACCACAGAGCCACCACTCCAGCTTCAGGACCTCTCACTCAGCTGCCTAGCCTCTGCTGAAGCTCTGGGAAGACCTTGACAATTTCACATCAGTAAATTTGTATGATTTTTGAAGAAGCCTTCCAATGGTAAGCTTCTGGATCCATCCCTGGTTGCATGAATGGATGGATAATAAGTGACAAGGAAGGGACATATGTTCTAGGTGGAGGAAACAGCATGGGCAAATGCCTGGAGATTTGAAAGTGCATGGCATGTGACCATCTCCCAGCCTCATCACCTGGGACTCATCTTTACAACACATTGCTGGTCTTCTAACCAGCCTCACAAACTCCAGCTGTCTCCCTTGTGCCCCTGCCACCTCCATGCCTTCATCCACGTTGTCCCCGCCCCCAAACACTTGCTCCAGAACTTCATTAATAACAAACTTCAAGGCACAGCTCCGGCCCCAACTCCTGCAGAAGGCCACCTGACTCTCTCCCATCTGGATTCCCTAGAGTTTCTGGCAAATATAATCATAACCTGCTCCTTGTAGTTATCTTTTTCATTGCCTATATATGAAACTCCCAGAGATAGGATGATTCTTGGAAGTGAGCACCTGGCCTCTGCTTACACATGGGTAGGAGGGGAACTCACTGCCCCTCCAGGCAGCATGTTTAATGTAAGCAGTGACTCCCC
Source organism: Aplodontia rufa (assembly GCA_004027875.1). Lineage (NCBI taxonomy): Eukaryota > Metazoa > Chordata > Mammalia > Rodentia > Aplodontiidae > Aplodontia > Aplodontia rufa. Next base: position 37,040 of record PVKS010018950.1, read on the forward strand.
AAACCTCTCCACTACAATCATGCCTAACCTGCCTGGCTCTCCTGGGATCTGAGCCAAGTCCTCTTCCCACCCTGGCTGCTTCTGCAGTCTGCCCCCTCCTGTTTCCTCTTCTGATATCCTGGAGCTTATGGCTGATCCAGGGGAACTCCTCCTCCTGTCCCCTGCCTTTGTGAAGGGCCAGCTCTAATGGCAGCCACGTGCAGTGATGAGTCATGGTTAAGAGCATCTGGGGCCCAGAGGTGGTGTCTGGTTAACTCCTCATGGGCCAGAACCCTCTCTTCCAGGAGACCAGGTGAGTTCAACCCTGGGCTCACACACCCACCTGAGGCCTAGATGCACAGTGGGTATCTGGAGAGTGACCCCCACACAAGCACTGGAAATCAGAGGAGAGGGGACCAGAGAGGGGTAAAGGACTAGCATGTGAGCTCGGGAGTCAGGAGGGCTGGGTTCTAATCCCAGATTGTCACAAATGAGTGCTCCTGAGCCAATCACAGGAACTCCGTACCTCAATTTCCACTTGCGTAAAATGGCAATTATGGAGACTGAGAAGGCGAGTGTGAGCTGACCGCTAGCAGTGCTAAAACCGCATCATTTCCCGCCTTCAGGTCTCCTGCAAGCACAAGCAGTGGGCATGTGTTTGGGATTAAATTCAAGCCTTATTCTGGAGGCTGTGTCTTTCTCCGCATGAATGCCCCCATTAATGTTGTAGGACAATGACAGGGTGGTGGGAGCCGCTGGGGGGCGGGCGGGCGAGTGGCAGGAAGGTGGACCTCAGGTCTCGGAGAACTTTCTAACCCAGGTGGGGGCGTCTGCGCGAGGAGCGAGCTCTGGGCTGGGCGGGGTCGGCGCAGAGGCGCCAGGGCTCCGGTCTCACCTGTCGGGGCTGGGGGTGGGGACCCCGGCTCCAGCAGGCCCCGCCCCCAGCCCTGCCCAAGTTGCGGGCGGTGGCGGGCGGCCGCGGCCCCACTGCGCGGGTGGGCAGACCGAGGCCCGGCCCGGCCCCGCCGCCTTCCCCGCCCCCGGCGCGCCCCTCCCCGGCCGCCGCGTCCGCGGCTCGGCTGCACAGCGCCGGGCTCCGGGATCCGGCGGCAGCACCTGGGCCGCTGCTGGCGTCCGGCGGGGGCAGCGTTCGGCGATGACCGCGGCCGGCGTCCCGGGCACCCTGCCCGCGGGGTAAGTGCGCGGCGGCAGCCCCGGGGACACGGGCCGGGGCGGGGACGTGCGGGGGGCTGCGCCGAGCCTCCCCGCCGCGCCCGCGGCCCGCACTGCGGCTGCCACCCCTGCCGGCCGCGCAGCCTCCCGCCCCGCTGCCTCTGGGGCGGCTGGCTCCGGGAGCAGCGGAGGGGCCGCGGAAACTGTCCCGGGAGACCCTGGGTCGGCCACTCCCCCCTCTGGGTTCCAACTTTCTCACCTTGATGCAGTCACAGAGGTGTTTGGAGGAGCTTGCCTCACCAGCCTCGTGGCGTTTTCTGTGGGGTGGGCCTCTTATCATCACCCTTGCTACATACAGATGAGGAAACCGAGGCATAGCTTTTTATGTGACTTGCCTTGGATCCTCCAGGAGGTAAGAGTTGAGGCTGGGATTTGAACCCAGTTCTGTCTGAGGTCGGAGCACCCACCCGCATCACCTTCAGTGATATCTGGGAGACTTATAGGGCTAACTATGGCCCAGCCAAGCCCAGGGCATGCAACAGAACCCCGGTTGTAAAAGATGGGCCTTAGCACAATCTACAAGTTCTCTTGCCCATCCCTCCCCCCACTCACTGAAGAATCCTGTGGGACACCCACACTGACCTTTGTAGCAGTGACAGCTGCTAGCTGTCCAGAGACCTTTGGCAGCTCTGCCTTTTCCTGGGCCCCAGTGGGTAGGGGCAGCTACTGGGATCCCTGGCTGCTGGCAGGTTGCTGGGCAGAGAGCAGCACACCAGGTGAGCTGGAACCGGTGCCGCCCTGCCTGGAGCCTCACCACTAGTGACAATATTTGCCAAGGGCCTGAGGCCTAACAAATGAACAGGGAGATGAGGAACCTGGTGCCATCAGGCAGCTGAATGTCTCCATGTGACCTGTGTGTGGGGCTGAGATCTGAGGGCTTGGAAGCTGGGTTGTGTGGAGGACTACTGGTAAGTTTTGCTGTAATCATTTTTGTTGTATGACTTTGGCCAAGTCCTTTATCCTCCCTAAACTTTTGGTCCCACCTTTGGAAAATATGGTAAGGTTGGG